>ML776686.1:260839-273356 GCA_009831015.1 Picea engelmannii | reverse complement strand
TTGCTCGTTGTTTTCTGCAGGCTGGCAAAGGTGTTCACACAGAACCACTGAATCAACTGTTTCCTCCTCCATCTCTTGAGCTGCAGAGATCTCTTCAAGTTCCTGCAAGATGCATGAAAGCTCCTGCAACAATCTCTTCTTCCATTCATTCAATCTTGAATCCATTAGTCAATTTTTGTGATTTTTCTTTTGTTGTAGGGGGTTTGCTAAAAAGCTTTGCAAGTCACACCAAATAACCAATTTTGAAAACTAGTTTGCAAACTCACACTTGCTTGAAACGAAATCTACATACTTGCTAAATGAAATATCCTTCTACTGAGAATGAAAACACACTTTCTCTATGTAAACTGAAAGCAACAAAAACTCTGATGAAAGGAAATGGCATCTGCTGAAAAGAAAGGCACTCTGTTCTGAAATGAAGATTACTTCTACTGAATCAAATGCACACCCTCTGAATCAAATCTACTTGGAAAAACTTCGGATCCCACTCTCCAATCCTTTTTAGTACCTCCCCGGCAACGGCGCCAAAATGTCGAGCTGCAGATATAGCATGTAAATCAACATTTAATTGTCAACCTAGGAAGGTAGACTTAAAGGAACCAGCACAGGAAATGCAGGGCTGAAGAGGGGGTTTAAAGGATGCCGAACTAATCTCTGAACTGCTAAAAGAAACTCACTGGAAAGAACTATTGTACCCTACTTTGCTCTGTACTACTCAGTACTACTCGGTACTAACCGGTATTGTTCTGTATATGCATGTAAAAGATAAACCCTCTATTGTAATCAAGAGAAACTTCTCTATCTCATGAGATATCCGAACCAGTTCCTGAATGTTAAGCAGTCTAAATGTGAAAAATGAAGAAGTGAAATCAATGGCTGAAAAGATAATGCTAAACCCTTGGTTGCAATGAAATGAAATGCTACTTCTATTAAACCAACGGGAAAACTGCTAAAAGATAAAATCAAATCTGGAGTCTACTGTAAATTCCATATATACACAGCTTTGTTTCCATCGAAGGGGGCCCTGCCTTCTCTGTCAACGGGCCATTCTCTAAATCAACACATACTGGGAAATAAATAACCCACAGCAAACTTACAAACAACATCAGTCGAATTAATGGAACTCTTACTATTTCATTGAGAATAAGAACAGTACAAAATGCTTGGAGGTTCAATTTATTGTTCTATTCCCCTATCTAGTCTATGCTCTGTCTATCTCCTTTTTCTAAACCATAGCAGCATTAGATCCCCTCTACATATTTCTCTGCATCCTTTTCTCGAGCATAGAAGCTCTCATCTCACATTTTCCAACCCTCTGGCAATGCATGGCATCTCCTTACATAACGTTCCAGATCTCTGGCAATGCATGGCTTTGCCCTAGATGAATAAGGAGTTACAAAAATGGTTTTGGGAGATCAAGGAGGATGAGACACATTTTTTACATAATTAAACGCTGCCAGATTGCCTATAGTCGTGTCATGAGATTACATAGACTTTGACAAATGGTTTCCCTCCGTTATGCATGAATCTATATATGTTAAATACTCGATGCCAGCGATTGGGTTCTCAAACAAACCATTTCCCCCCCTGCGTTACACATGCACGAATTTAGGAAGTGGCATAGGGTGCCAGCTATTCTGTCAAGGAAAGGTCCAGCTATAAAGATTCCTCCTCAAATCGCAGAGTACTCTGTCAGAGTCAAACTGATCTTGGCATTTTGCATATTGCCCAATAACCCCAGAAACTAAAGTAGATGATGATCTTAACAAGTTTCACATCTTGAATAGTATTACCGAAAGAATTCTACCTGGAATATTGAGAAGAAAGCATTCCCTTGGACCAAATGAAACATGAACATACCCCGGTCCTCCACTAGCACTACCAGGGATAACAATAACCCCATGTCTTTTTGCAAACAACTTCAATCATCATCATAAGCATCACTTGGTAACTTTGCCCAGAGATAAATTACTCCTTGTCTTCCCTTTACAGCATTGGCACCAAGAGGTGACAATGCATCCACATTATATCTTTTTTTTCAAACCCTTTCCTTCACCCATTCAGGGCCAAGCTCCAATGAATACAGAGCAAGCTTTTGTCCAATGATTGAAATAGTTGTGCTCCAAGGCCCTTGACTTCAGAAGGATATGCTATCTATCCAATTTKCCATCCCATCATACCATAAGCTTTAGAAAAAGAGAATACATTGATAATGTGTGGAGCCTCTACACAAGTATGTTTCAACCCATCATAAAATAATCATAAGTATTATCCTCTATAAGCCAACACCCTGGATTCTTGCAAAGTTCAGTTATTCTCTGTAGGAGAGGATTATTATTGCATCTATAGTTGAATTCTTCGCTCATTTGTGGTTTTGGAAGCACTTCATGGTTTCTGTATACAATGGAACATATATGTGTAACAGAGCATGAATAGCACAGAAAGAAAGCCATTTTCTTAACAAAAGACTTCAGGAGAGTAAACAATATCAGCAAGAACCAGCAAGAAAATGTTGTAAATTTGGAGCCCAACACCTTACTCACAATTGATATTGTCTTTACCATAGCTTTATGTCTTCCTTAATCCATCATGACTGCATTACATTTTGTTTTCCTCTAACTGATGGTCTTCATTATACTTTAGTACGACCACTACTATAACTAAAGGATTTGGGTTTTCTGTAATTGTTTATTTCCTTTCCTCTGCACTAGCTATCAGTTGTGTAATACCAATCTGCATTTTCAAAATTCTTCATGTATCATTTTCTACGTCGGCCTTTCCTTTTTCTTTCTGCTACCGCATCATGATTTATCAAAGCGTTGAAATATAGACTTACTTTGCTTCACTTTCTACAAGTTAAATGATCTCTGCTATTGTCTCCTTTCTTCGGTTTTAATTTGACTCCGTGCCCAATGGACCATTTCCTGGTTTAACCCCCAAAATCCAAAAATCCAAGACCATCATTTACCCATAAATCTGCCCACCTTTTTCACATTTACTTCAATTTATTTTGTGACATTTTTCGAGAGATCCCTCTCGGGTTGGGGGAGGGCAGCCTTCCAATCCAAAGTGGTTCGAGGTTGCCTCGGGATTGATTTGTTGCAACCCATTTCAATTCTGAGTGTCAACAGAGGGGAGGACACAACCAAGGAAACCATCAAGCTCCACCTATCCCCATGTACAACCATCCTTATCCTCAGTTCTCATCAAACACTCTACAGCTTCTGCTAGGTTTTTTTCCACCACCTTTACCTCTTATCCCACAACAACAACCACTCCAATTTAAAAATGCAAGCTCCCCAAAACTAACACTATTATTGGCACAACCAGTGTTGAATCCCAATAATAAGCTCCCTCAACCTCTTAACAATGTTGATATGCAGGCCTTCCCGACATATGTCATTACTCCTGTTCCATTACAGGAAATGCAACTAAAATTGTGAAAATTTCTAGATAGGCAGATACCTTCAGTAGTCATCTAGGAAGAAGAAGAAGAAACCACCCAACAACCCACGGATGAAACTAGGTGGGAAGATGTTATTATCTCGAAGAATCAAGAACCCAAGCTTCCCCAAAATTAACCTTTACAAATTACGAAGGTCCCTCCTTATCCAAACTGATTGGTAATCGAGAAACCTATCATCCGACCAGAATTTGACATTCTTAATGAATTGAAAACTATTTGTGTCAAGATTCCTCTGCTTCAAGCCATTAAAGACATTCCAATCTATATTAAAGTAGTCAAAGAATTGTGTATCAAGAAGCCGGGTAGGAAGCAAAAGGACCCTCCTACAGTACATTTGGTAGGAGGACTCTCTGAGTACATATCAGAATAGCCAAAGCTAGCAAAGTATGGGAATCCAAGAAACCCCATAGTGACTATAACCATTAAGGAGGTCTCCATCGAAAACACTCTCATAGACCTAGGGACAACCATCAATGTTATGACCGCTACTACCTTGGAACGATTACAGTTACAACTTCTTCTTTGGCCTACCCCAACCATTTTGGAATTAGCAGATAAGACTAGGGTTATACCTGAAGGGATTTTAGATGATTTCATGGTTACTTTAGCCTCATGGGAGTACCCTGTAGGTTTTCTTGTCATTCATTCAAAGGATCCTACTAGAGGTCATCCTGTTATTTTGGGAAGACCTTGGCTAGCCACAACCAATGCATTTATTGGCTGTAGAGAAGGAGAAATGACCATCTCAAATGGTCTTTCTATCCAGAAGCTCACCATTTACCCTCCAACTCAACCTATTATGGAGAATCTATGGTGGCTTGAATGTCCATACAAGAATGAAGACTAGGAAGAACCCGTATAGCCTAGTGACCATGCAAGGGAACTTTAGGAGCATACACCAAAAAATGTGATAAACCAATTCATTTTTGCTATTACATGTGTGGATTTTCCACAGTCGTTTCCCCAATTTGCGTACATATTTGGGGAAGAATTTCAAGAACAACTATATCCATCCATTTTGTCTTCGACATATTTTATTTTCGAAATAGATGAGTCTATCATGTCTTATACTATGCCCTATGAGATTAGTCCAGGGAAATTTCTACATATAAACTTTGAGCTAGATACAGGCCAAAAAAAACAGTTAGTAGATATCCTTAAAGAAAAAACAGGAGAATTTGCCTGGGAATACATTGACATGAAGGGTATACACCCTGACACATGCATCCATCATATATACACCCAAGGGGAAGTAACACATGTTAGGAAACCCCAGAGAAGGATGAACCCAACACTCAAAGACATAGTCAAGGAGGAAATCCAAAAGTTGTTAAATGTCAGATTTATCTATCCCATCTCCGACAATAAGTGGGTATCCCCGCTAGTAGTGGTTTCAAAGAAAGTGACCAGGAAATGGAGAATTTTTGTTGACTTCTGGGAACTCAATAAGGCCACTTTGAAAGACTACTTTCCTCTTCCTTTCAATGACCAAGTTCTAGATACCTTGTCTAGAAAGAAGTATTTCTCCTTTATAGATGGGTACAATGGGTACAATCAGATTCTTATAGCACCCGAGGAACAGGACAAGACTACCTTTACTTGTCCTTGGGGCACCTATGCCTATAGGGTCTTACCATTTAGATTGTGTAATGCTCCTACCAAATTTCAACGGGCAGTATTAGGGATATTTGCCAATATTATTCATGATTGTGTGGAGGTCTACATGGATGACTTCACAGTCTATGGAAACAATTACCAGAAAGCCTTAGAAAACATAGAAAAAGTCCTCATCAGATGCCAGGAAATGAACCTATCCTTAAGTCATGAAAAATGCAAAATGTTGCTAACTGAAGGAGTGGTTCTAGGACATCATTTTTCATCTGAAGGAATACAAGTTGATCCTGCAAACATTGAGGTCATTATTATACTTCCACCCCCCAATACTCATAAAGAGGTGACAATCTTTCTTGGACATGCTGGATATTACCGGCGGTTTATTGAAAATTTTGCAAAGATTGTTGCACCTATTTTTGGATTATTGATAAAAGATGTTGATTTTGTTTGGACTGAGCATTGTCAAGCTGCCTTTGAAACCCTGAAAGATAAGTTGTCTGTGGCACCAATTATTAGAGGGCCCAATTGGACTCTCCCATTTCATATATCCATTGATGCCTCCGACACTGCAATCAGAGGGGTATTAGGGCAGAAAGAGGACCAATAGTCCTATGCCATTTATTTTGTAAGCAAGAACTTGTCCTCTATCGATTTGAACTACACAGTCACTGAGAAAGAGTTCTTGGAAGTTGTTCATGCTATTAATAAGTTTTGTCATTACATTACAGGTTATGAAGTATTTGTACACATTGATCATTCTGCCATTAGGTTCCTCATGAATAAACCTATAAATAATGGTTGAGTGACTAGGTGGCTCTGGTTATTGCAAGAATTTAATATTATTGTTCTTAACCAACCTGGAAAGGATAATGTAGTAGCTGACTTTCTTTCCCAAATAAAGAATGAGGATGATGACATCCCTGTAGATGATAGTTTCCTAGATGAGCATCTCTTTTCCCTTTTTGTCAATACCCCATGGTTTGCAGATATTGCAAACTATCTGGCTACTAGGAAGTTACCATCTCATTTGTCACCTCATGAAAAGCAAAAAATTATTACACGGAGTGCTAATTACTCTTGGGTTGGTCATGATATTTTTCACGCAGGTCCTGATTTGATTATTTGTAGATGTGTCCGAGAGGACGAGGTACCTGAAATACTACGAAATTGTCATGATGGACCATGTGGTGGCCATTTCTCTGACAAGCGTACAACATATAAGGTGTTACATTTAGGTTACTATTGGCCTAGCATTTTCAAAGATGTTGCCAAGTTTGTGATAAGTTGTGATAGTTTCCAAAGGATAGGAAGACCTACATCATCTGAAGAAATTCCTTTGCAGTACCAAGTTATGATAGAACCCTTTGAAAAATGGGCCCTTGACTTTGTAGGACCAATTTCACCCATGTCTCGTAGGAAGAACTATATCTTGGTTTGTACGGACTATGTCACCAAATGGGTAGAGGCAAAAGCCCTATTTAGGGCCACAAAAAATTATGTTGTCGAATTCATCTATGAAGACATATTTACCCACTTCGGTGTCCCTCATGAAATTGTTATCGACCAAGGAACTCAATTTACTTCCAAGTTGATGAAAGAGCTAATAGAGAAATATGGGATTAAACATTGTAAATATTCTCCATACCACCTGCAAGCCAATGGTCAAGTAGAATCCACAAACAAAGTTCTGGAAGCCATCTTGACCAATATTGTTCAGTTACATCACCGATATTGGGTTGATAGGCTCCCAAAGGCTTTGTGGGCATACCAAACTACCTGGAGAAATACCATTGGGCATACCCCTTATGAGCTAGTGTACGGGAAACAAGTACTTTTACCAATAGAATTCCAAGTAAGGACCTTTTGTATTTTAGCATAATTAGGATTGAACCTGGATGAGGCTCAGAAGCAACGAGCCCTACAATTGAATGAATTGGATGAGATAAGGAAAGATGCCATCCAACGGACAATATTGGTCCAAAACTAGAGGAGCAAGTGGCATGACAAGTTTATTAAAAATAAACACTTCCAGCCTGGTGATTGGGCCCTGTTATTTGATTCCTGGTTCAAAACCTTCAAATTCAAACTTACCACCCATTGGTTGGGCCCTTACGAGGTAGACACTGTATATGGCAATGGATCTATAAAAATTAAAACAATTAACGATGGACAAGTCTCCTTTGTGGTAAATGGACACCGACTTAAGTTTTATCATAAGCCCATTTCCAGAGAAGATTTTCTATAGGTCATGACAGCTAACAAGGCATTGGCCTTAGTAGATGGGGAAGTCCACTCTTGTTCTTGAAACATTTTTTGAGTTTCCTAATATATATATTATTTTGTTAATAAGGCAATTCTAGATATTTTTGTAAGTAATTGTTTCACCGGGAGTAGACCGTTTCAAGGATATTTCATCAAAACATTGTTATAGTTGAATTTTGTGTCTTCTAAAGATTCAAATCAATAGTGACTTACTGTAATTAGCCATGTTTTTGCAAAATTATCATTTTTAAGGCATTCTAAAGCAGTTTCTCTTGAAAATCTTCACCACCGTATAAGGAAGTGATACCATAACTATCAAGCCTAGAGGTCTCTCGTACAGTTTTTCCAAGAAACCTGAGTAAGTAAGTCAAGTGTCTTTATCAAAGAGTAACATGGAGGTCTCATTAGTAGTTATTCATGGAAACATCATTATAATTACAAAAGAAGAAAGTGAGTTGAGCCTAGAGATACCTTTATGTTCTTTCTCGATGGTACCATCCACTACACACTAAATAGTTTGATTATATCATATCTTTAGATAGTCCATGTCTGCTTAAGTACCCCTTACATCAGGACAACCACTAAAAAATATAACGAAAAGTCATCCTCTAACATAAATACCATCCCAAGTGAAAATAAAAAATAAAAAAATTGTTTCAGAGTTGTGCCCCCATCTTCTTTCATAAGCAATCTTATAATAAAACATTAAAGGATGGAGGGCTAGTCTCTGAGGCTTTAAGAGGCTAACCCATTGGGATACTGAACAGGTTTGCTGGCAGCGGGTACCGGCCTGTGGTATGACTAGGTAAACCTACCAGAGTACTGAACAGGCTTGTTGGCAGTGGGGCATTCTACCTAGCGAGGATGATGATATGACAAAAGTAAATAATAAATATAAAATTGTCCTGATGTACAACATTACTTGCATACAAATATGACATGAAGTATGTGTGGTTTAGCTAAGGTTAATGAATCTCATAAACTTTCCATCGGGGAATGACTCTAAGACTATCTTGAAGCTCTCTTGCCTACCTCTTCTTATCTATATATATGATCTCTTATCCTATAGGTGGGGTCATCTTCTAACTGTCTCGTTGGACCAATCTGTGAAATTTTATCTTTACACTTGGCATACTGTAAATCTTCATCTATTGGGGGATACTGACTAGTTTCCTATACTTTTGATTATGAGGTGTCATAATACTTAGGTGTGGGGGAGGGGTTCATGAGCTGACAAATGATCATTGCCTAGAGAAAGAAGTCTTTGAAAGAATTTTTGTATTATTACCATGATACAGGTTATTACATTGATAGTCATGTTATTTTTAAATTCTTAGCTCCCATGTGCTATACATTATTGAACTCATTCTTAACGGACCATTCTTTATTGGTTATCTTCCATTACAAGCTGCATACTGTAGGTTTGAAAATACATGTTTTATGCTTGCTATAACTCATTTATTATAGGTTTTGACACTATATGTCATATACAAGAAGAATGAGTAAGAACGGAGCACTCTGCCTCTGCTCATTAACCACTATGGTTGTCAAAAACACTTCAAAATTGTAGGCTTCCCATTAAAAGAGGTGAAAATTCACTTAACACAGGGGTAACAGATGAAGTACCAGATGAGGTGTCAGATGACCTGTCATTTGAAGTGCCATTGCATTGCATACCAATAACTATCCTAGATTGTAGGGAACTAGAATTCAATTACATTCAATTAAATTTTTTACAGGCATTGATTAAAAGATGCCTCATATGGTTATGATCAAATGTCTAAGTCAAAATACTTGGACATTGATCTAAGTACGCACCACTCCATTGCTCCCAAGCTTGCCATCAAATTTGAATCTCCCACACATGGCAACTCGCGCGCACATGTGGGCAACGTACTCCACCATAAGAGCATCCAAAATTGGGCTAGGCATTCTATTATTTCATTTTCCCTTGCCATTTTCTCTACCTTGCATTAAGGAATCGCGCTCAACCTCTGTCGAATTCACCCTCTGTTCTAATCACACTCAGACTGTGTTAAACCCGTGCCATTTCTTGGCCTATTTTCACCTATGCTTGGTAAAATTCACCCTCTGTTCCAATTGCACTCAGACCGTACCCAATTTGTGTCTTTGTGTGGCTCAATTTTTCCCTTGCTTAGTGAATTCAAACTCTATCATAATGCCCAAGCGATACGAACCATCCTCCTATGGAGACTTGTTTTCCATTCCAGAATTCACCCAGTGTAGGGAAGTATTCTTACATGTTGGCTGGGGACCATTTCTGTCTAGTTTGCAAGGCCATGATGACGGTCTTTCTATGCAATTTGCAGTTGGTTTTGATGGCAACATATCACATGTAGGGTCTCTCAATTTTGCAGTCACAAAAGAGTCAATTGTTGCTGCAACAAAACTTCCAAGAATGGGAGATAGGTGGTTCAAGAATCATCAATTTTCATGCTCAAGTTTACAACAGGGTGTTTAAGCCCGAATTCGAGATCATTTCAGGAACCAAAGGGTATTCTAAGGAGTGGCTAAAACCAGAATTGGTCAATCCCCTCATCATTATCACAAGGTTAATTACATGTGAAGGTAGATACTCCACCTTCAAAGCTTGTCACTTTAGATTGCTAGCTCATTTTATATTCAATAAACCTTTGAAATTTCCCTTTTATTTTCTCAAAAGCTTGGAGAAAATGTCCTCTCAAGTGAGGAAAAATGTGACCAACCCCCACAATAGTCTCTTCCACCACGGTTTGATCAAAATCCTCATTCTTACCAAACTAGAGAAGCAAGGGAAAAGTTGGGATGCCTTTATCTACCAGTTCACAAACCCTCACTTGAAAGTTAAGACCAAAAAAAAGCCACTTAGCCTAAAAACTATCTCTCCATCCAAGCCTCACTCTCCAAAAACTCCAAACTCCCTTGCACAAACTCCCTCTTTGCCGAAACAATACCAAAAGCTTGTTGGTATTCCTACTTCTTCATCGGGGGAAAAGACCAACAACAAAGACCAAAAGAAGCCTATTTTTGACCCCCCAATGCCTTCATTTTCTCCCGGTCCTACACCTAAGAAGCCCCACGAAGTAATGCAGCAAGACTTTCCCATCATTCCCACAAACAAGAGAGGATCCAACCGATTTGGTAAGGGACCCTTTTGGAAGAGTACCTGAAACATAAGAACCAAGCCTTATGCAAAACATCCACCTAATTTGGATCCTATCCAAGTATCCTCCAACCTTGAGAGCCCTCATAAGCAACCTAAAGAAGTCTTTGTGGATGGATTAAAGCCACTAAGGAAAACAAAATCAGAACCTACCTAACCTTTCCGATCTCCCATCACACCTACTTCACCCATGCCCACTCTTGATCCTAAATTTGATAAATTGACCACATCTCTCAAAGGACCTAAGCCTTCCTCGAAGATCACTGATTCTTCCCCAACTATAGAGGAGATAAAAAGGAAAAACCATCAGCTTCTCCAACAATTAGAAGAGAGGAATATAATAGATGCACACCTTCATCATGACAATGGACCATGTGCAAAGATACAAAGAAGCCTGGAGTGAAATTCCTCGAGAAAAATGGGTACACAGATTCATTAACACGCTAGACACGACCCCTATTAACTGGTACTTTCAAGCATAGTTGAGCCTCATCACTGCAGATTGGGAAGGTATGCTTCAGAATTTTGTAACCACCTTTTTTTTTTAAAGTGAATTTCCTTCAGTAGATCAAGCACTATAGATTGTGAGGTAGAAATTATTTAAGGAGGCATCTAGCCTCCCTTCGGAGCAAGAAGAGGATGAATGGACTGCACCATTCTAAAAACTACAAGGTTGTTACAACATTAATGTCGACGCAGATGATGATCTGAGGAAGGTAAACATTGTCGAGATAGAAGGACACAAAGATGTGGAAGGAATAGGAGTTGAGCTGCCATTCATTGGACAATCGATCAAGATAAAGAAAGTCAATATTGGGACAGAGGAGACACGGAATCTTGCCAATGTCAGAGATTACTTGGGTGCTGCTACCATTGAAAAAATTACAGAATTATTGCATGAGTATCAGGACTTGTTTCTGACCAAGTTCACTAATATGAAGGGTATCAAAGGAACTATGGGAGAGATGAGAATAACTTTGAAACCAGATGCAAATCCAGTCAAGAAAAGACCCTACAGATTGAACCCGAAATATAAGGAAAAAGTGAATATTGAGCTCGACAGAATGTTAGAAGCAGGGATTATTGAACCTGTCGAAGAGTCGGAGTGGATTGGCCCTATGGTGGTGCAAGACAAGAAGACAGGCGAGATTAATATTTGCATAGATCTCAGGAAGATGAATGATGCTTGTTTGCATGATCCTTTCCCTACACCATTCATAGATGAAGTGTTGGATAATGTGGGAGGCCAGGAGGTATATTCTTTTACAGATGGGTTTTCAGGATACCATCAGATCCGGATTGCCAAGGAAGACTGCCAAAAGATCACATTTTCCACAAAATGGGGATCCTACCAATACACAGTGATGCCATTTGGACTAAAGAATTCCCCAGCCATCTTCTCTAGGGTGGTGGTCAAAGCATTCAAAGAATTTTTTCATAAGTTTTTAGAAGCCTATTTTGATGACTAGATTGTTTTTAGTTTGCTGAAAAATCATATTGAATGTCTAAGACTAATGTTGGACAAATGAAGGCAGTGTCAAATTGCTTTAAATTTGAAGAAGTGCATATTATTCTCACCATTTCGAGTATTATTAGGACATATTGTATGAAAGAAAGGATTGTTGGTTGATCCATCAAAAATTGCTATTATAGTCAACTTACTGCCTCCTACTTCAGTCAAACAACTGTGAATTGTGCTAGGACATACTAGCTATTACATGAAATTTATCAAAGGATATGCTCAGCTGATCCGCCGGATCTTTTAATGACTTATGGTTGAGTTTTAATTTGCATGCATTAATTAACCATTTGAAAGACTTAGTGAAGAAATGAGGAAAGAAGAGGATTTATAACAGCCATATACATATGTGTAGATCTGAAATGTAATAAAATACAGCAAACCATAACACGCAGATTGATAACAGAGTTCGGCACAACTTTGCCTATGTCTCTGGGCCTTTTCTCTGTGAGGGGGGATTCTTTATTTATTTTTGAAAGATAAATAGTACATC
>ML776686.1:228148-246418 GCA_009831015.1 Picea engelmannii | reverse complement strand
GTTCTACTTGATATTCCCCTGGTTGTAGACATCTATGTCCTACAACCCCCCTCTTAGCTGCTTCAGGTGAGACTACATCTACTTCATAGGTGTTTCCGAAAGGGCCAGTAGATAGGGCTTGTTGGTGCGCTCTTGGAGTGAACGCCGGGTCTACCCCTATGCCAACATAGTGAAACTAACTTCATTCTTGGAATGGATATTAAGAGAGATCAGGCCTCTATAAATATCTGGTTGAATCAAATGAAGTATATTGAAACAGTTCTAAAATGATTCAACATGCAAGATTGCAAACCGATGAAGGTGCCAATTCTAATGGAAGAAAGGCTTACTACTGAACAATGTCCAAAGACACAAGAAGAGATAGAGGATATGGCACGTGTTCCCTATGCAAGTGTTGTTGGTAGTCTAATGTATGTGATGGTATGCACTCGACTAGACATTTCCCATGGAGTGGGAGTGTTGAGAAGGTACATGTTGACACCTGGAAATGAGCATTGGACAGTTGTCAAAAAATTATTCAGGTATTTGTGTGGCACGAAGGATTATTCTATATGATACCAAGGAAGAATCAGAGGTGACAGTGGTAAAGTATATGTACATGTATTTTTCGACATCGACTGGGCTGGAGATCTGGATCGACGAAGTTCAACCAGTGGATATGTCTTCAAGTTGTTCGGTGGAGTAATAAGTTGGATGAGTAAGCAACAAGATGTCATAGCCTTGTCAACAACAAAAGCTAAATACATGGCAACCACTCATGGAAGAAAAGAAGCGGTATGGTTTCAAAGGTTGTGTTCAGGAATCGGTTTTGAGAAGAGAGCTATGAAGGTGAGTTGCAACAATCAAATCACAATATTTATGGAAAAGAACCCTTCTTATCATTCAAACACTAAGAACATTGATGTACAATACCATTTCATGAGAGATATCGTGGAAAGTAACAAGATGCTACTGGATAAAGTAGACATGTTGGAAAACATAGCAGACTCGTTGACCAAGTCTATGAATGTTGTGATGTTCTCTTGGTGCAGAGAGGAAATGGGTAGTGATTCCCTGGGTTTGTGAATGAAAGTTCAAGAATATTTTGTTTCATCAAAGAAGACAACAAGTGGGATAATGATGGGTTTTTATATTCTTTGCAGTGAAATTCGAGTCGAGGTAGATTGACTGGTGGTCAAATTCGAGGTGGATCGACAATAAGTCGAAGGTCAAGGAAGTCGACCAGAAAAATTCGAAGTCGAAGATATTGATGACAAGTCAACCAAAAAGAGATCGAAGTGTGGGTGTGAGACGACTAACTAGAGATCGAATGAAGGCCAACTGGTAGTCAACTAGTAACTTGATTTGGAAGTCGATTGTAACATAATCCTAGGATTTGTGGGATTTATAGCCAATGATATGCATGGATCTATAACCATTTTTTGGGAACCAATATTTAGGGGTTTTCCTGTTTTAAATACTATAAAGATGCGTGTTATATGGCTGTAAAGGCTAATGAATGAATCATAATGATGTAATGCACTTATGCAGGTTAATGCATGTGTAGGTATAGGTTTTCGGACATGCATATGTAATCTGACTTGGCTATAGGGTTGTTCTTATGCAGACAAGAGGGTATGATGTCGATTGTGTCTTAGGTGTGGACCAAGGTTAGGCATGTAACCTTTTATTCTAATTTAGTAATACAACAAGAGAGAAAAACGCTCAAAGGAATGTTGGTTTCTCCTAGTTAAGGGTTCTAGGGTAAAATATCAGTGTACTATGTAATTTATTCTTTCATTTATGTTCCTTATTAAATTCTTCTTCTCTTCTGCTAGGATTAGTGTGAAAGTGCCCTACATTTCTTGACAGATTTTGATCCAAGAGGTGGCATATAAGAAGTATCATACATGGATTTGGGGGGATTTTATACCATCTAAAGAAGGAAAAAAATTCCCCCACTACCATTGTATGTGGGAAATTATTTCTTCGAAAACACTAAGCAAGAACAAGAAGAAGTAAAAACCCACTTTTCCTATCACTTTGGAGAAGAGAGATACATGAGGAATGATCCAAAAAACACGGTTAGAGAACATTTCAACAAGATCGTTCTACCTTGGGAGTATACCATGGATCTTTGGGAAGAGGAAGAAGTACATCAAAACACCTGGAAATATGATGATTTTATCTTCAACAAGTGTGTCCAGCCGAAAGGCAGGATTGTAGACGAAGAAAAAGCAAGAGAAGAAGCCAGAAAGAAGGCATAGAAAGAAGAAGTTGAGCGATCCTCCCTCATTTCCATCTCAACACACTTAGGATCCGTGGAAGAAGAAGAAGAAGTATTGGTTGATAAAAGGAGAGAAAAAGTTAAAGTTAAAGTTGAAGTAGAGGCAAGAGCCACAACAGAGTGAGAGGCTAAATAGAAGGAAGATGCAACAAAATAAATAAAAGCAAAAGAAACATACCAAGATAAAAAAGAAGCTAAAGAGGTAGTCGACAAATATGTTGAAGAATAAAGGAAATAAAAAGAAGTGGAAGACAGGGTAGGGGACACACATCCCATCGAAACAGACATTCTGGAAACGTCTACCACTAGTGTAGAAACAAATATATCAAGTCGTGGCTTGGGACTTGGGATCCATTTCAGCCGAGTGAAGTACTGGACCTAAGAATCTTCACCTATGATAGAAAGATAGGTAAGAGTGTGCAAGAGAAGGTGAAGAAGGTATCGGTAACAAAAGGAGCACCGATCTCGGTGGTCACCCATGTTCCCGTGATGGGATATGTCAAATAAGATCCTGTAGAAACAACTACGACTGGCTCCACATTTATGAATGCTAATGTGGACAACATACAAATATTATTCCAACAAAACAAAGAGAAAGAGGCAAGGATCAAAGATATGGAAGAAAGACTTTAACAAGTCAAGATTGATGAAAGAAGCCTTCAAAGCTTCAAAATCAGTGTTGAAAAAGTCAGGAATGATTTAGAAGGAGCCATGATTGATATGTATGCTCACTTACACCTCTTCCAGAATATAGCTGCAATAATCATTGATCAAAACAACTAGATACAGGCGAAGCTAACTCAATATCGCATCATTCATGAAGGCATAACCGACATAGTCATATGGATAGAAGAATATCCTGATGCACCACCTGAGTTATATAAACAATCAAAGATGGAAAGGAATAAATTTTTGTATGTGTTGTATCATTGCCAACAGACAGGAAAGAAATCTGACAAAGAGGTCACCAATTCTATTGTTGTATGCTCAAGGATACATAAAGCATCACAAGAATTGATAAGAAACAATCGATTGCCAAAGTTAGATGAACTTGGGAAGAACCCGGTGTCAAAATAATTGGTAGAAAACGTACAAAACATCATGATTCAAAGAAGGGAATTAGTTGAAGCTGCCACCACCATCTCCACAAACCTCATATATCAACACATATTACAACCAATTAAGCTACATACCATGATACATGACTTCATGACAACACTGGCTAAAGACATGAGTACTCTGGAGGATAGTGTTTCTCTAAATAATGAAATGTCAGAACAACTAACTTACAAAAGAATTGAATCCTTGAATGACCATTTGGAAGTATGGACAACATATATCAGGAGTAGGAATCCTTGAAGGAAGGTACAATACCTGTCTTTTTTTTTGTCTTTTTGCTAACAAACCTCAATTTTTTCTTATTAAGTAAACTTGTCACTAGGAATCAGAAGTTCAACCATTTTTTGTAACCTCTTATTCAAGAAGAAGATGAATATTCATATAGAAGTTACTAAAATTTGTATATAGAATAATAGAAACCCATTTGAAAGGGATTTTAACTCTTTAAACATTGTTTATTTCTAAACTATTTTGGGAACACAGTGTCAACTAAAATTTAAGAGTTGTTTTAGATTTTTCATGTATTATTGCTATGACTAATAATAAGGAGAAGCCATTAGGGCTAGCTTTTGAAGAAGGGATTCTTTTTGTGTGAAGAAAATATAAGTGGTGAATTATTTTAAGAGAGGATGAATGTTGTTCGTATGGACTATAAGAATGCTAGTTTTTTTATGGATTAATTCTTATACAATCTGTGATATTCTACAATGTTAAGTATTTCTTTGAATATTTTTATGCCTTGAGAATGTTGAGTTGTTGATGTGTTCATTGTTTTAATTTGGACTAATCTGGTTATATGTATGTGTATACGCTTGTTTCCGATTTCTCTCTTTTATTCAAGTTATTTTTGTAGGATATTATGAAGGATTCAGTTCCATTTTTCAACTCACCAGTTGCTTTGGTTTTCTCCTAACTAGGATAAATTAAAGTATATTAGTATTAGGTTATCTTGCATTTCATACATAGTCTTCATCTACATATTTACATTTCATATCCACTCATCATCCACTCTCATCGATAAACTAGTATGCAACTGGCTAAAACCTTAAAAATAGTAATAATGGCAGCCAAACCAAATTCTGGATGGGTCTCCTAATCCAAATGGTGTATAGTCTTGTTGGGAATGTGTGTCAAGGAGTACCCCTTGTTGTTGTCGAGCAAATTTGGATCCATCAATAGAATTGGCACTAGAAGGAGTGCCATCGTTTATGGCTTATATAAACGATTTACACAAGACAAATCAGTCTTCATCAAATAATCCCACTCCTTCACTGTTTCCTCAAATTGAATCTGAACAAGAAGTTACCTACGAAGACTCAAGACCTAATCTTGGAAGTGCCTCAAGTAGTGCATAAACTCATTCCGAGACTTGGTTTCATATACCACAAGAGGAAATTTCTGAAACTCATAAAATTACACATGCTTACGCAAAACTGTTTGGCAAGCTACCAACAACCTATGAGCTTCCTATGAGCTTCCTAGAATATGTAGACGACCTCATTGAAACTTCTCTGCAAAACATTCTAGGAACCTTAAGTCAATTTTCCCATTTACTTGTTGAACCCGAAGAGGAATTTGAAGGTGAGAAACCAAATATTACTTTAGAACAACTAATGGGGGAAACAAAAACCATCGGGAAGTTATACCTCACTGGAGGGACCAAGGTGCTCTGAATTTGCCTGACCAACTACATGAAATGCCAAGAGAATTTGATATGATGCAACATGTTCACAAGACAAATTGTAAATACAAAGGACAAGTGGGGAGGCCTATCTCGCACTTGATGACTAGTTAATATCCTTTTGGAGGACCAAAAGGTCTTAGTGGGGAGGTGTGATCCAACTGGATCCAAAAATGCCTAAAAATAAAAATTTATCGGAATCAAACAAAACCAATTCCATTGCGTTGGTTTCATCGAGATGATTCCATCCATATATTTTTTTTTTGAAAATGGACACCGTATGCAAAAGTTATCGTGATCTGAAGATCAGGTCAAACAGGTAAAAAAAGACAAAGTCAAAAGGTCAAAGATAAGGCTCAAAGTCAATGGATGACATAAGCAATATGTCATGATGATGTCAGCATGACATGTGGCAGCACCAAAGGCTAACATGTGTCAATCAAATTTGTCATTTTCAAGGATGACTTGGACCAGTACGGAAGTGACACGAGGAACTGTACGGTGGTGATACGTGGAACTATACGGATGTAACATGTGGAAGGGCCATACGATGATGTGGAAGCTGTACATATGACATGTGGAAGGGTTGTATGATGATGTGGCATGGTTTTACGATGATGTGGCAAGGCCATACAGATGACACATGGTAGGCTAACATGGCTTAGAAAATGGCGAGGTGACACATGGCCCAATGAAGAGATGACATGTGGCACCTTCTAGAAGGTCAACCAAATCTGGGGGTTCCAAAAAATATGGTGGTTACCACCAAATCTGGCAGAGATCCTCCAAATCTAGTAGAATCTCGCTAAATATGGCTAACTAGCGCTAAGTTTGGAAAATGTCGCTAAATTTGGCAGAGTCTGGCTTATTTAGATGGGGAAAAAATCGAGAAAAGTTAATATTTTTTGGCATGCAAATCGAGATTGTATGAACTGTACAGATCTGATAGGGTGAAACATTAGGATTCGTGTCGAAGGGAGGTGATGAGTCATTGTTCAAAAGCAGGTCGAATTTATACTCGGAAGTTGCAAAATTTCAAGGGGAGTCTGAATATGGATTTTGTTTCTACATCTAAGTACCTGAATAGAAAAGTGCCTCCAGAGCCCAAGATGTCGATCCAATCATAGTCAAATTTATACTCAAAAGTATCATAATTTTATGTTCCATCCAATGGTGATGTATGTTTCTGTCCAAAAGTTGCAGATCTAAAAGGTGGTTTCAAGAGATTTTATGTAAGCCTTTCTTTTGTATTCTTAAATCATTGAAGATAAATAAGAATCCATCTCCACTGAGACAAAATCCCAGAGACATAGCCAAACTTATGCCAAACTTCGTTATAAATATTGGTGTTATGGTTTGATGTTTTTACTTCTTATATGGATGCAACATTATTTCATTAAGATTTGTCTCTTAATTCCTAAATGGTAAATCAACTCATGCATAAACTTAACCATAGTCGTTAAAAGATCATTTTCGGATCAAGTGGTATCAGAGTAGGTTGACAGTTGGTTGTTTGAGTTTGCATGATTACCGGGGAAAAACTAAGTCATGGTGAAGTAGATATTGTAGAAGGAGATCCAGAGATTGGATCAAGAAAGAGAAAATCCAAAAGTGAGGAGATGACATCGGAAGAAGGTCTTTCTCAAAATGAAAGAGAAATGAAAGAGAGTTTCAAAGAACTTTATTTTCCATGTTGGAGATGGTAAAAGCATTGTATGATGATTACTTAGAATGGAAGAGACCTTTTCAAGGGGAATCTTCAAATCAAGACAAAAGTTAAGAAGGAGAGGACACTCCTAAACCTCCTCCTTCACCTCCTTCATCTCCTTCATCTTCTTCTTATTCTAGTACAAGTTCGGATACTACTTCTTTAAGAAAACATTATCATAAACATAAGCTTGATATTCTATTACTTAAAATTGATGTAAAATTTGTTTTTTCTATGTATGATGGAGAATTTAATGTTGAGAAACCTGATAACTGGGTTAGACAGATGAAGGTATATTTTAATGTGCAACAAATCAAAGATGAGGTAACAAAAATTGTATTGGCGTAGCTTCGTCTTGAAAGCACAACTCTCATCTGGTGGAAAAGTAAAATGCAACATGGAACTCAACAAGTTGGTAAGAGTTTTCCATCATGGCATGATTTTATTTCCACGCTTAGAAAATAGTTCTATCCTTTGGGTTATAACGAAAAGGACTTTATTGAATGACAAAGTATTAAGTTAAGAAAAGGACAATTAGTGTAGGAATATAAATATGAATTTCATAAGATGGATTTGATGTTAGATGTTCCATTGACTACAGAAGAAACTCTTATGGAGTATATAGGAGGTTTTCCTGCTTATATTCGTAATATTTTTTTTATGTTTGGACCTACTAATCTTGATGAGGTTTTTGTTCAAGCAATGTATATTAAAGTAGGGAAAATTGGAGTTAGTGTATCAGAGGAATCATCTTCAAATAAAGATGGAAAAGTAAAAGGGAATGGGAAGAAAGAAAATTCAACGACAGTGAATGAAGAAAATCTCTCTTGCAAGCATTGAAAGAAAGAAGGGAATGATGATGAGAATTGCTAGAAATTACACCCTGAGAAGAGATCGAAGTGGTTCAAAGAGAGGAAAGGGAGGAAAAACATTGCAACAAAAACACGACCAACAAAATTGGGATCAGATTCAGGTGATGAGTCTAAGATTACAATAGTTGGTTTGATAGGTAAAATTGGTGATGGTTTTGATTCAAGAAGTAAATTGTTTCATATAAAGTTCATAATGAAACATACTAAAATCGACACATTAATAGATAGTGGATCTCAATCTAACTTAATTTCAGAAGAAGTGGTTAAGAAATTGGGATTAAACACTAAGATGCATCACAAACCCTATTCACTAAATTGGATAAGCAAAGATCATAAATTTCCCATTACAAACCAATGTATCCTAAAGTTTTCAATTACATCTAAGTATGTGGATGAAGTAAAATGTGATGTGGTGTCACTAGAAACATGTGGAATGGTCTTAGGAAGCCCTTATTTATATGATTGCAAAGCAATCTTCTACAGGGAATAAAATCAATATCACTTAACTAAAGAACGCAATGAATATGTTGTACATGCTCATCGCATAAAAACAAATCAATCTCTTCTAACAATGGAACTATTAAAGAAGCTAGATTATGCAATAAATAAACCTATAATTATGCCAAGTAAAGCAATTGATCATAAGCATGAACATGATATGGTTGTAGGATGGGAGTTCAATCATACTTTGCTTCAATATAACTTAATGGTGTGCAATCACATCAAACATATTGGTTCAGTTTCAGTCATATTTTTGATGTTATCACTGCTAATGTTTTCTACATGGACGGTAGTGGATTTAGTAAGATGTGAATGAGTTCAAATTACTAACAATATAATTCTAGTTTTCATAGTTATTATGAAATTTATTATGATGTGACATGTGCACAAGACATAGTTTAAATACAAAGGACAAGTGGGGAGGCCTATCCCGCACTTGATGACTAGTTAATATCCTTTTGGAGGACCAAAAGGTCTTAGTGGGGAGGTGTGATCCAACTGGATCTAAAAAGGCCTAAAAATCAAAGTTTTCAGAATCCAATGAAACTAGAGCCATTGCGTCTACCTCATCAATCTGATTCCAACCATATATTTTTTTTCTAAAAATGGACACCGTATGAAAATGTTATCATGATTTGAAGATCGGGTCAAACATGAAAAAAAGTCAAAGTCAAAGTTAACAGGTAAAATTCAATGGTTAAATTCAACGAATGAAATCAGTAAAACATCATGTTGACGTCAGTATGACAAGTGGAAACACCATAGGCTGACATGTGTCAGTCAAATTTTTCATTTTCAAGGTTGAAGTGACATGTGGCACCGTACGAAGGTGAAACATGGCATTGTACGAACATGACACATGGTAGGTGTTAGAAATAATAGATGTGATCATTTAACCATAGACAATATAGCAATATTGTCACCCAAACATAGGCCAAAGCCACCCCCGAGCACCTTAACCTTGACAGAGAATGATTATGGAAGCAAACCCTAGGCCTAATAGCCAATCAATGTAGAATACCTCTTTCCAGAGCAAGAATACAGGGAAGAAAGTCCAAACCATAACCAATAGAAACTCTAAGCCTAAACAAAGAATATAGATTGCAGTAGCTGTATTTGTAGCTACTCTCCAGACTTATGCACTTACCTAGTTACTACAGTGCGTACTTTCACATTAATGCATTTGTGAGCTATATGTACCAAATGAGATCTGGATACCTGTATTTATACTGTTTTTCCTGAGCTGCCTTGGCTGAATTCTCATTTTGGAGGCTAAACACTTAATATTAAATATTTCCTCTAGTCAACTTGTCTTCTAGGGTTATGTACAATGCTTTAGGTTTTCTTCTTTCTTCTCAGAATATTCTATTCTCGTCAGGGTTACACATGGAGGTAAATACCTCCCGCGGGTACCATAATATCAACACTCCCTCCTACCTAGGGAGGTATTGAAGGCAATGGTATTTAGCACACACATACCATTCAACCAGTAGCATCATCATAGCCATACATGTTATCTCATGATTAGATCATGAGCACCATCATCATTATCATCTGATATCATCAACTACATCATCGCTCACAACCATACTTCATCTGAGTAATTAGGCATGATGTTGAATAAGTCACTCACTTTACAAAGTGATACAAGGACCATTATTCTAATCCGGATATATGTCCTAGAATAATGATTGTCCCAACAGATGCTAAAAGTTATGCCATGGACTACAGAGACCATTCCTACAGGAATGTCAGTCTAAGACTATTTTCTAATCGATTCATATGTACTATAGAGATCTGTCTCAACCTAAATTCCTTAGAAAATATCGGTCCTGAACCATTTTCTTAATCAAACCACAATATGTGCCTTAGGAAAATACTAGTCCATGTCATGTCAAGAAACTGTCAACCTGGACCATTCTCTACTGTTACACATGAAATTTTCACACCTAGGTACCTCACCCTAAGCATCATAAGTGTCATATAAGTGCCTCATACATATTGACACCATGGAATAACCTATGTCATAATCCCTAGTCAATGTGGAGAAGGTATATATTACATGATAGAAAAAATACCAAGTGCACATGAATTATTATTAATATTCTTGAAAAATAAATTAATTAAGTGTGAGAATCGAGTGCACATGAATTATTATTAATATTCATGAAAAATAAATTAATTAAGTGTGAGAATCCACCTCACATTTGGTTTCCTATTTTTTAGGGAAGGTGGAGGATCTCATGGATGGTTGAAATATTTCCTCCTTAAAATCTTTGAGAGATATTTCCTCCCTAAAATCCTTAAAGATATTTTTTCACCCTACATATCTTTCAGATCCCTTTTTAGTGAATCTGATGAGTGATCCTCTCCATGGTGGTTAAGCCTCCAAATCCTATATAATGAGGGATTTCCATGGATATGAGGAGACATATTGGAGGTATCAAACCTATGGTATTGGGAGAAAGCTTTAGGATATCAAACCTATGATTTTGGGAGCTTTGTGCAAGGGTTGGACGAGGAGGACTTGGAGAGGTTGTTGTGACTTCATCTATGGTTTGTAAGTATCTCTTTTGAGTTCTCATTAATATATGTTTGGCATATTCCCTTATAATATGTGTATATTTACATATGTTGTCTATTATATATGGATTTTATTAGACTACTCTTATATATTAGAGTAGAAGTCCTTTGTCTTCTTGATGTCCATTGCAATGCAGGTGTCGAACAATGCCAAAGAGCTCAGGGATCAAGCTCAAATTGGAGCAGTGAGGAAAAACATTGAAATAAGGTGCATCACAATTTATTCCTTATCCTTCTCTTTCTGATTAGGTAATTATATTCAAAGGGATTTTAGTGTCCAATGTTAGCATCTTTCTATCTTGGTATAGGGGTCTAGAATCCAAGAGGAGATTCACCTGTCCACAAGGGGATTTTCCTACAACAGAAATTGACGACTCCACTGAGGATCACCATCAATTTTTATTTCCTAGGATTGTCCCTACCATTTTCCCATATTTTAGATAATTTTAACTGTTTTTTCATGATCCATTAGCTTTGTCCCATCTTCACAAGAAATTTCACCAATTTCTGTGAATTCTAGGTGAGTTTTTCTGAATTTTTTGGCTCTATTTTGAGTTTCTAGGAAGATCAACGCTCCCCTGTAGGCCACATCAGAGCATTGATATATAATCAATGCTCCCTTGAATTTATTTATAGAGCATTGTAGCACTCTGTTCCCTTGAGTTAGGGAGCGTTGATCTCCTTTTTTGAGGTTTTCTGCCTTTTTCTCATCAGATGTTTGCAGCCTGTTTTGTAGAGGTCCTTTTCAGGGTTTGCACTTTGGTTTGTGAAGTTGTTTGGGTTGATATTTGATACTTATCTATTCTTATTTTATTTATTTGTGCTTGAAACGTTTTCAAAAATGTGAAATTGCCCTTTCTAGTTGCTTGTTTTGTCGAGACAATTTGAGTATTTTCTCTTTCTCCCTGTCTTTTCTTAGATTCTTCTCTGCATTTTCTTGTACTCATTGAATGTTTGTCAGTTGTTGAATCCTTGATTGAGTTCTTGTTAGAACAAGCTTATACTTGTTTTATTTCATACCTCACCACGTTGAGTGCACTTTGTTTGATTGTTTTTGCTTCATAGTTCTTTGTCTCCAACTTAGATCTCTTTTATCTAAAAGTACAAAAGAAAAAAAACTTTGCATATCTCCTTGCATAGTTAATCAAATGAAGAAACTTTACATTAATTAGGTAGTTTTCTTTGGTTTATGATTGGAAAAAGAGATAGTTTTTCATATGTATTTTATTTTTTGGAAACGTTTTCTTGATAGTTTGGCATCGCCTTGATCTCATAATTAAAAGTTACATTGTTTTGAGTGTTTACTTGTGATTAAGAAGAATATAACTCTTCTCCTTCCGGTAGATAGAATTCATTGAAAGAAAGGACTCCATATCATTATTTTGCATTCTATTGGAGTTGAGTGTCTTACACATCATCAGTTTCATCTCCATGAACCCTTTGAGTTAACAACCATTAAAATCAACCACATGCTAATAAAATCAATTCAAATATTTTGTTTTTAGCACACCAACAATAGCTTAGGATTAGAGTCTTTGGACTAGGTGAAGTGATTAAATTGTCCAAGACTACTAAAGAGACTGTAGAACATTAAAGAGCGTTCAAATCCAACTTGCATATAAGCATAGTAGGGAACCTCCTCTCACATAGGGAATAAAAATGAGGTCGCATGTGGAAGAGAAATGGAGATTACCCCTCCAAAGCTTAACCAATTGTAGTGGAAAGATCGTATATTGGCGGATATTCTTGAGAAACCACTGGTTTCATTTGGTCTTGGTGCTTCATGAACTCTGAAACCATTCGAGGTCCTATGGAGTCCTACCAGTCCACTTTTCTTCAATTCTCTTGAAGCACTTTGGAATTTGATATTCTTTCCATAGGTCTGATCTCGACTATTGATTGTACCCCCCAGAGGCTAAATGCGAGTTGGTAAAATTAGTAGCCTTTCCTAGGTATCTACAGAGGTGACTATGGGGGGATTCCCATGGTACCTGGGGTAGACATCATATCACACTCCCAGTACCCTTGGAGGGTGATCCCATGAAAGAAAGGGTTTCTTTCACCGATAAGGGATGTTATGTGGAGGTTGGGGTAATTGATTCTCACTTCTTTGTTGGAAAATTAATATCCCGTCTTCGGAAGATCGTTAAAATCTGTTGTTTCTTGGTTGATTTCTTTTAGTTTTCATAGGAATTTGTTTCTTTGTTTTTCATAGTTGGCCCTGGGATTAGAATTTTCACAGTATACAAGGTATGAAACCCGAAACTCGGGAACAAAAACATAATATTTCTTACGAAGAAGTGATCGTAGATCACACTTCTAAAACTGGGAGCATCGCTCCTGGAAGTGGCCATCACATTGAAGAACTGATCCCAACCTTCGTATAAATATTGACATATTTTTTGAATCCTTTGTTTACTGATCCACTTGGAAAACCATTATTTGATCCACCATCCATGAGATACATTGATTCTTATTCTTCTTATCGCTTACCTCCTGGTTCAACCATTACATCATCCTTTGGCATGAATCCACCAATTTTTGGTTTTCCTGAAGGACTTGGAAATTCATCTTTTTCCAAAGCTCCCATAGTTGATTTTGTTGGTGCTTATTCTTTACTGGAAACATCGGTGACCCACATGACCCTGACTCAACCACTTACGCATTCATATCCTCTCGTACCTAAGTCAGGTAATATTTCTGCTTCATTTTTTCCACACATGCACACGCCAAGTGCTTTACTTGGTCATCCCATAGGTAAAATATCCAATAGTCAAGTCATTCACACCAGCACGATTACACAATATGATCAACCTCCATCTCACACATCACAGATTAGTACTCCCTACATTGGAGGTCAATCTTCAATGGGAGGCCAACCTTCAACTGGGGGGAAACCTTCACCTGCAGGGAGAATTTTTATTGGGGGTAAACCTACATGGTTTAAAAATCAACCATCATGGGGGAAAACCACTCCTACAAGTCCTTCTATCCCTACTACCATTGGTTTGTATCCTGGGCATCCATATCCAGGATATGCGAATAATTTGTGGACTCAACACAATCTAGCGGGCATTCCTCTGCAAGGAACTATGCCCTATAAATCTGTAAAATCCATGATTCAAATGAAACAGTCCCTTTGACCACCATACATAGGGGGACCAACAAGTAAACCATAGTATGTAGGAGTTCCACCTGTTTAATCATAGTACATGGGTGGAAAAACAGGACAACCACCTTACATAGGTGGACACCCCAGAAAACCACCTTATATGGGAGGACAATCTATGTTTTTCACCTCGCCACAACCTAGATGCGGTCTGTTGGCACAGGGTAAGACCCAGGTTTCAACACTCAAGAGAGCACTAAAAAAACCCTAAATACCGACCCTTCGACAACACCTGCGAAGAAGATGAAGTCTCACCCGAGGTAGAGGAAGGGGTGGTTGTAGGACTCCAGTGTTTGCAACCTTAGCTGGGACACAGATATGTGATTACAATATTCTATCAAAGCTCTTGGAAGTTACATTTCATCAATATTTAACTAGTATCTACTTCATAGTTAAAACCCTAATCACAGTGCATCGCATTATTCACCCGAAGCTAGTATATTCAAGCACTAAGCACATTCACATAGGTTAGATCTAGCATTCATCCATATTATTAATCACAAAGCACCGCAGATCTATTTATCATTCATATTACATCAAAGAACTAAACAAGTAAACACATAGCACATCAATACATCGCACAAAGCATAGCAACACAATATATATGTGGTTCACCCCCAACTTGGGGCTACGTCCACCAACTCTTCTTCTCTTTTATTGTCTTCTGTCAATCTTCTACATGCACAGAGCCACAAAATCCTACTCCGCATAGAATAGGAGATCTACACACACCTCACCATATCCTCCTTCCCCGAGCTAGGTTACAATGCAGAGCTTTACTCAATCACTTATAGTCACTTTCACTTAGCCTTGCAAGTCTCACACAGCATGCACAAAGCATGTACAACTATCACTTACACTTAGCACTTGGTATCACACACTTGCACTCTTTTACTTACATCACCTAGATTTCTATTTATACATTAAAAATTGGGCCTAAACATGGGTGAACCCATGGGACGACATCCCCATACCTGTTACATAAGCCCAAAACCCAAAAATCCCTAAACAAGGGACTGAGATCCGGCTATCTTTGCTTCAACTTGCGCTCTTCCTTTGACAGCCTAGTGAAGTCCCAAAATAGGTCAAACATGACCAAGGATCCTCAAAACTTGGTCAAGGGCCAACATGCCCCCAACACTCACCTATGACTCATCCTGAGTCACTCTGGTCTGGGTAGATCTGCTTCAAAATCTTCGAGCTTGGCTCGAGCTACTTTGACATGTTGTTGCGCTAAGGTCTCCTGCTAGGTGAAATCTTGGATAACTGCTTCGTTGATAGGTCCCTCTAAGCGTTTTTCGACTAGAACAACTACTTGTTACAATTCTGCTTCTCGACCTTCAATATCCTCAAACAGTTGGCATGCTTCATCCTAGACTGGTTGGATCCTCTGAGTTACTTCCATGACTTTTCTCTGTATGGTGTGGACCTGCTATTGATCAGTGTGTTGTTCCTGGGATCGCTTCATCCTTTCAACTACTGACAAGAGCTTCAACTACACCTATACTATTTTTGCTTGTTGCTTTTCCCCTTGGAGATGTGACTCTAGTGCCTTTAGTTCAGGGTATTCATTAAGTCACTCATAGGTTTGTGCACTTCTATTGCTAAGCTGTTAACATTCCAGAGCAAATGTTATGATCCTCTCAACTACACTTTAGACGGTGGCTTCACTTTGATCTCTCACGTCTTGTGGGGTACTTGGCACTATTCGTAGCTCTAGGTCTGTGATTCTCTATTGAAGTTGTTGGATAGCTTCTGCAAGCTGCGCTACTCGCTGATCCACTGGTTCTTCCACCTTTTTCTCTAAGCCTTTCATAGAGAGAAGTGCTATGTTGACTTCTTCTTTGACTCTGAGTTGTTCTACGAGAAACTTCTCTCTCTCTTTTTTTACCTACGCTCTCTCCTCTTTGAACTTGGTGTGGAGGTCATCTTTCTCATGTTTTGCAACTTGACATTACTCTACCATTTCCTCTTGTGCTTGCTTTAGGTCCACTGTAGCATGTTCTTTCTCTTCTTGCACTCAACAAAGGAGAGCTTTGGTCATGTCAACTATTCTACGGAGTTGGGCAGGGTGTTCAATGGAGAGGGTGCAGTGGATACTGCACAACTGGATTGAAGGGCCTTCTGTATCCCTCTGAGTTCTATCTTAATCCAATCATACATGGTTTTTTTCTTAGCTTCGTTGTTCTACATAATGTCCTACGAGGCATCTGATACGACTGCGATTATGAAGTCGAAGTCATTGAGCATGAGCACAGTTTGCAGCTTAGTCCTGGTGGCTTTGGATTTCTTCCACGAGGTAGGTTTCATGGGGTAAACCTTCCTTTTCTTGGAGGGATCGGTCTCATCAATAGGATCCCTAGTCTATGTTACTTCACCTTGCTTCTGTTGATCATATTTTACATTGTTCTCTTCTTTATATACTTCATCATCACCTCCTCATCCTAATGATTCTGAAGTAGTTCCTTATGATGCACTGATCAGATTTTGTACCTTTTCGGTCTTCTTCCTTCTGCTTCTTCTAGGTGTGTCATGTTCTTCGTGAGTGGCCTCTGAGCTACCAATTAGTTCGAGATCAAACATTTCTATGGGGTCAACAAGGATAAGGAGCTCTGTAAACTAGTCCTTGGTTATCTCCTCAAGGTCCTCCTCTGTGAGCTTATAGTATGACTAAAGCTCTTCTTTATGCTCGTCTGCACGTGCAGTGATACAAATAAAGTGTCGATATGTGAAAAACGTCATGAGGGGTATGAACCAGTGCAGGGTGTTCAACATCATACGAGGGACAACCCCTATAGCCCCCTTCAACTGGAGATAGTATGTGTGAAATACTGCATTTGACTGCCATTGTTTTCCCATATCACTCGAGTACCAGAGTGTGGTGAACTTCGCAACGAGTGGCTCGAATGGCACAATGTCTGGGAAGGTCACACTTTCTGACATCTCCTAGGTAGTAAATTCTATGAGGATCAACAACCATCTAAAATGGAACTCATACCCTTGATCCTAAGCTTTGAGGAAATAAAATTCGAGCTGGTTGACTAGGTACTTCACCCACTTTATTTGGAGTCCTTCTACACATTTTTCAGCGTGGTCAACAATGAACCCTATGACCTGTGTAAGTCTATTGTTTCTCACCAGCTTTCTTGTGATCAGCTAGGAGGCCATGCAAACTACGCCATTCTGGATGGAAGCTACCTTGTAACATCACGTTCCATTTTCTACATCGTCATATGTGTCTTTAATCCTCTGTGCCAATGTGCGATCTGCAGCCTTCCCTCGGTAGAAGTCATGTGGGTCAGGTCCCTGCATGCTCAATCTGGTGATCCAATGGATCAACTTCGGATCGAATTTGATGCATCTATCTAGCCATAGGTAGCCTATGTGGTAACATGATAAAAGGAGCTTAAAAAATGCGTTAACCTCTTGGTGCCTTCCAAAATGTGGAATCTTCATCACATTCAAGATGGTGGACTGCACGAGGTTCATAGTCCATGGTTGGGGGATTATTTTCAAGTTTTTCCCCTTCATCCTAGTAAAGTATATGTGAGGGGCGAGCATATTGTGGCTCTTATGGTCCCCTAGGTTGAATTTGTTGAATTTCAATGCCGCGATCTTATCCTACAATGTTCTAAATGCATGTATCCCCTTCAGGAGGTACGCAGTAACCAAGGTATAATCAAAATCCATCAGGACACTGTCATGACTTACCGCACCAGCCAAGGGCGGGATATATTTGGGCAGGATAGTCAGGATTAACTTCGCGTTCACCAAGTCATCGCGATGCTTGGTTCTCTTCTTTGCTACATCTCAAGATGGTACGGATCTATGAGAAGTCAATGGGGAGGCTTGCACTCCTCTCGTCGAAGAGGCTTGAATCCCAGTGGACATTACTTTCTCGGCCATTAGATCGGTTAGAAATTCTTCTACACACTTTTCAGCTGCACTGAGTTCATCCAACATACACGCTCAATATCAGATAACTTATATTGATGAATGAGTGCTCAAAGAAATAGAACAAGTTTTGATATTAGTAAACACAGTGCGGTAGCAATGAGTTGGCTTGGATACAATTCAAAAAAGTGCTCTTAGTGAAATATTCGACAGAATAAGTAGACAACAGTGTAATGATTCTTCTCCAATGGACAAGAGGCCTTTGTTGGAAGATTGGTTGTTGTCATTGATGTCAACCCTAGTCATGGGTTTTGGACCACAAGATTGATGAAGGTATTTGGACATGAAGGAAAATGCACATGTAGATACAACACCCATGGATGGATAGTATACATCATTCTCTTTCCGGTGGTATGTGGCACGTCATGTGGATCCTCATGGTTGAGGAGAAATGAATTTTTGAAGATGACAAAGTGA
>ML776686.1:74671-206793 GCA_009831015.1 Picea engelmannii | reverse complement strand
GAGGATTGTATCTTCCTCTTGGAGGTTTATCCCTCCCTTTACATTTGGAAGCTGTAGCTACCTTTGGAAGTCATTACTTCCCTTGAACAATAACCATTGATTATTTCTCATATATTGTGCATGGTGTATTGTGGTGTATTGGTTCAACTCTTATACTATTGTTCATTTATCATTGGATATAGTTGAATGGTTTAATTATAAGTTGAAAAAGGTTTTAAATTGTACTTGATATTGATTCACCCCCTTCTCAGTATCAACAATTGGTTTCAGAGCAGGTTGCCTTCAGAACAGTTTAACCACTGGAAGGAAAATCCTGAGCAAGGATGGATGACCATGAGCACATTTCAAATGGGATTCAAAAATTTGATGGAAGAAATTATGCATACTGGAGTGATAGAGTGAAAAATTACCTAACGGCTTTGGGAGTAGACATTTGGTACTCAGTTGTAAATGGCTATGTAATCCCAATTAATGCTCCAACCGATCCAAATGAGAAGAAGCTTATGAGTTGTTATTCAAAAGCCAGACATGTTATTCTAGCAACATTGGCACAAACAATATCCCCCTTTGTCATTGATGGAAACACTCATTCTCCCCCTATCATCATGATCCCAATTTATCTCCCCCTTTGACATCAATGGAAAAGGGTATGGCTTCTCCCCCTGAGTTTAATGGAGAAAGGTAACCAATGGTTGGTGCCAATTATTCTAGCTTCTATTGTGAGGTGGGCTCCGGTCGGTTTGGATCTTACTCACTTATATGATTTAGTGGAATCATCCTAACTTCCTCACCTTATCCTCTTCATCTTATAAAAAGAGAGGATCTCTCATGGAGAAAGTTGGATTGTAAATTTAGCTTGGTTGGATTGAGTTGGCTAGCTTCTGGTGTGAGCTTGAGTAATTTTTGTAGCTTTGAGATTTTCTTTGTCAATATAGATAGTTGATCTCAGAATCCATCGAGCAACAAGTGTGTTGGAAGCAAGGAACTATTGGAAGGGACCTTACAACATCAAGGAATTTGTTGTATTCTCATTTTTATATCTTTAATACAATGATATATTTCTTTCCCATAAAATTGGTCTATTTTATTGTATGACTCCTTGATCACATACATAAGTTTTGTTGAGTATATGTTGTTTCTTTCACTTCGTTGGCTTGTGTATTTTTATAGGTTCAACATCCCATAAGCCTTGGAATGGAGTGAGGACGACACTAGAAAGAACAAATGAAATTTAAAAGGAATGGTGTTTATCTCTTATTAGTTAGTATGCTTAATAATTAGATCCTAGGGAAAGGTTTATATTATGTTCTGTTTTGTTCTATTTTCGGGTGAAACTAGGGAGATCTGTTTGTTTCCACACTTACCGGTTAGTCCAACAACAAGATAAGCGACCATACTGGGGAATAGATTTTTTTCCTAGTTTGTCTTTCTTTCTTTCTTTTATTTCTTGGGTTTTGTTTTCTGAGTCATTGGGAGATCTAGTTTGACTCTCTAACTGTTAAACTTCACTGGAAAACCTTCTTTATTTTTATTTTTTCCATTTTTCATTTGATCGTCGCACTCTGATTTGAGAGACAGTGCGAACATCTATTATTGACACACCCTACCTTTTGACACAGTGCGGCGTCGTTGCACTATATTTGTTCTCTAGCCTAGGACGATCAAGCATCGCCGCGTTGTGTTAGTCTACAGCCTGCGACGATTGTGAAAAAAATTGATTTTTGATGGTTTTTCTTGCCCAGATATTAGACATCGTTTTGGGGTGTTTTGTTGGGTCTAATTACAATCTGCTTGACAAATTTGAATATGATTTTAGCTATGTTTGAAACAAAAATTTAAATTTCTTTCTTTGCATTAGTTTGGGGGAATCTTTGCATTTGAAGTAGCGAAATTGCATGGTTTTTGGCATTTTTGGTCTTGAATTCTTGGGGGGGGAAAGAATCATGTATTGGTGTACAGTATTTTTGGATCATTTCTTGAATATCTTGATATTGATGAATTCAATAAAATTTTGGGACATTGTGCATCTAGGAATGATAAACGTTTTATCCTTCTTGTAATATAGATTTCATCGAAGTGAAATATTTTCATTCTCATTTCTTTGCATTGTTTAGAGTCGGTCAAAACATTGTTTAGTCCACACCATTTTCCTCTTGAGTAAACAACAACCTTAAAATAAGGCGCTTATAAAAATTGATTAGACATTTTTATATTTTTTGGTAGCAAACCTACATTGGATTAGTTGTAGGGCTTTGGAATAGGTGTGAAAGATAACTTTCAAAAGCTGCAAACAAATATAGAATCTTGTGTTAGGGAGCGGTGAAATCCACTTGCTACATTTTGTCCTGGGAAGCCCTTCTAACACAAGGGTAAATCATGAGTTCACATCAGGACTAGCACAATTACTCACCCTGCTTTGTTGGTCTTAGTGTAGAGATTGCGCGTATTATTGGGGGTCACTTGAAAAGAAAATCCTGTGGGGACCTTCTCAAGTTGATTTTGGGCTTATATACCCTACCTTTTCACATGGATCAAACTGTTGACTATTTCCCTAGGCATCATTATCGTAATTAGTAACCTCAATGGCCTTTCTCTTTAGGTTCTTTACATGAGGTGACAGTGAAGGGGAAAGTCTTTGTTGTACCTGGAATCGAATTTGGCCAAACTCACTAGGGCTCCTTGGAGGGTATACCCATGATTATGTGTGGGAGCTTGCACCAAGGCATAAGTTCGTTAAGAAGGTCACCAACGTAACTTTTCAACCTGCTCTATATCAGCCCCTACCTACATTGTTCCCACGACGTAGGATTTAATCATCAACTAGTGCGTTCATTGTAAGAAGGTTTTGATTGTTTTCTTTCTTCCTAGATTTTTAGTGTGTGTTGTTTATTTTCCCTAGCAGACTCTAAATTGGATCTTTGTTTAATGGAATTAGTTCCTGGAATGACCAATGAAGGAACCCCTTTTCTAGGGGAAACTTTTGTTTTTCCTTCTTACATAAACATTGGTCCTCCTTACATCGCTACATTAAGCCTTCCGGGTCTCACAATTGGATTATTAGTATGGGTTTTTTCCACTCAAGTAATCCCGAATGCAGCTAGTGTTTTGGTTGTAAGAACTTTCCGCCAAGAACATCAACCTCAATTTGATCCTTCACCCTCTTCACTAGTAAGATATTCTTCGCCTTCTTCACTTGTAAGGTATTCTTTCGTTTCATCTTATTCGTCGAGTGAAAGCTCTGAATCCAGTAACCCGATGAATAAGAAGAAGAAGAAAAGGAAGATTAAGAAGAAGAAAAATAAGCAAGGGTCCAAACTTCCAACCATTGCCAGACATGCTGGAAAACAAACAATTATTGTTAATTGTGTTGGGAGTGTTAATGATGCCAAGATTACCCAAAGAAACCATAAGCCCAAGTACCCTTGTAGGCTTTGCAAGGGTAGCCACATTCTTAAGGATTTCCTAGGTCTATCCAAGGTTATAGAAGCATGGTCTACGCACCCTCGCCAAACCATGTCGTCAACCTCTGAACAACATGTTGATGACCTCCCGTCAACTAGTCAAGATATTGTTGGGAAGAAGAAAAGTAGAGTCAAGTTCCCATGTATGTTATGAGGATGGATTCATCAAACTCACATTTTCCCTCATATGGAAGACGCCTCAAAATTAATGGAATACATGACTATTTCAAAATCTCAACTTCCAACTTCTTATCACAAGCTTACTCTTGACCCACCTATAGTTGATGGAATTATCAATCTGGTTCCTTCATTGGTCAGTATGGTTGATCATGTAGTCAATCTGGTCATGTCCATAGTTGAAACAGTTGACAAAGTGTTCGATTCAGTCCCATCCTCAGTCAATCCCATTCTCCCGTTAGAAAGTGAAACCCAAGCAGTTGATCCATTTCAACCCATCGACCCCATTCTCCCCTTAGAGAATGCAACCAAAGTGGTCGATTTGATCTCAACATCGGTCGATCCTACTCTCCCGCTAGAGAGTAAACCCAATTATGCCCATGTTTTTCTCGTTGATACATAATTTATTGTGCTCAGGTGTATTCCTCCTTCTCCTGTGGAACCACCTCCAAGTAATGAAGCCATCCTTTTTTGTTAGGGTGTGATAATTGGACCTCGTCTTCCCTCTCACATTCCTTTCAAGATTATAGTATGGTTTTTTGGTCTAGACATTCCTCAGATGTTGATAGATGAAGGTTCACCCATTAGTATTTTGTCCTTTGTTGCTTGGAAAGATTTGGGTTATCCTCAGCTTGTGCCAATCATGCATAATCTATTGGATTTCAATAGAAGAACCACTCAACCTTCAGGGATCGTTCCTCATTTCCACTTAACTTTGGGAGGGAAACCTATCTTTATTGACGTCATGGTAGTCCAAGACCCCTTGGATTTTGATTTACTCCTTGGGTGAGATTATGTCTATGCCATGAAAGCTATTGTGTCCACTCTTTTTCGGGTGATATCTTTCCCTCACGATGGAAGAGTGGTGACTATTGATCAATTTTCATTTGTTGGTCATGACTTGAATATCAACTCAATGACTTCCCTAAATGGTTCAATGAATTCCTCTTGGAAGCCATGATTAAGAAGAGAGTTTTGAGCATGGTTTTCTAATTTCAAGCTGATTAAAAAATGAAACCAATTTTGAGCATGGTTTTATGATTTCAAGCTCATTAAAAAATGAAACTAGTTTTGAGCATGATTTTTCTGATTTCAAGCTCGTTAAAAAATGAAACTAATTGTGAGGATAGTTTTGTGTCTCTGTGGAAACCTCGTTAAAAAATGAAACAAAGTTTGTGAGCATAGTTCCTATTTTTGTGTCAAGATCATTAAAAAATGAAACAGAGGTTTGGGGATTGAACCTATATTATCGATCATAGTTCTTGTTCCTGTGTCAAGCTCGTTAAAAAATAAAATAGTTTTTCCCCTCTCCAATTTGAGTCAAGTACTTCGTTACATATAGTATTTGAAGCTTCTTTTCATCCTCCTGTGTCATTGGATGAACCGAAGCTTGGGGGGGAGTTGGGGGCTAAGTACCAACCATCCATGGATTATGCGTTGGGAAGTCACAAGAATAGTTTTCATGTGGTTCAAGCTTGTGTAAAAATGAAACTACCTACCTCAAACATAGTTTCCTCTGGTTCAATCTTGTGTAAAAATGAACCTAGGTCCAAGCATAGTTTTGGCTTATGTTAAGCTTGTGTAAAAAATAAAATCTATCCCAAGCATAGTTTTGATTTGTTTTAAGCTTGCGTAAAAATGAAAACAATCTCAATCTTAGTCTTTGGTATTTATTGTGCTCGTAAATCAATGAGAATGTAACCGAGTATACTTTTATCACTTTTTTGGAATTGTAAAGGTTATACGAAAAAATGAAACCCCTTGGAGTTCCCTTTAATCTCTTTTCAGACTCTCTAAACATGAAAAGATGGCCAAGCAACCTTTTTCTTTTCATGCTCGTAAAATTATTTGAAGAAAAAATCTATTGAGAGGTAGGTTATCACTTTTTTGGTCTCATCAGATTAGTTTACGAAAAAGGACCTGTTGGAGTTCTATTTAAGTGTTTTTCAGACTCTCTAAAATTGAAAAACCCGTGAGTTTGTTTTCCTTGGACTCATTAAACAAACATCGAAAGGCCCATATGGGACCGAACCACTCCTTCCTAGGGTTCATTAAACATACTTCAAAGGACTCATCCGAAGGATGAGCTTACAGTTCAAGCATATGTTATCCTCCTCAAACTTGTGTAAAAATAAAGAGGTACTCGCTAGAAATGGTGGGGAAAAATTGGGAAATAAATGTATCTAAACTTGTATTCTATGGAAGAGTCACCTTTGAACATGACACCCTTTCACTCACTTTGTGTCAAGGTTGGAAAATCTACTTGTCTCTTGATCATACTCTTTTATAAGATTACATTTTGGTCTGTGATCCCTGTTATTGAGTCAGTGTTGCCAAGACAATTGTTGTGTTGTCAATATGTTCAAAGAGAAGTTCAACCCGGAAATACTTTGATTGCGTCGACCATTTCTGTAGTCCTTAATCCTTCTATTGCATCGGCCATCCCTGAGTTAGTCCTAAATAATTTGTTACTTTGATCTACTTCAAATATTTTTACCCATTTCATGTCATTGATGGAGGATACATTAAGGATTTTATGTGACGAGTCTTTTCCTGTTGACTTCAACTCATTATCCAGGAATTAGACTTAGAAAACAATTCATACCTTGGAAATTCCATGCCTCAATGGAAAGTTTCCTCGCTTTTGACAGTGGGTTTTCATCATTGACCCCAGATCGAGAGATTTTGTCGAGTGTTCGAATTCAGCTCATTAATTCACATTCATTGGATTGTACTAGTGTACCTTGGGAGTCATTGACATTAATGGTGATTTCTCTGGCACTTGTTAACGATATTCACTAATGACTGGTAATCAAGTGGTTTCTACCATGTTTGACTTTAGCACATATAATCCCATGGTTAGATTCATACTATAGAGTGGTGGAGATGAAGAACCTGGATCGTTTCTGAGATATTCAAGTTGCGTTGCATTTGATTTTTAGTTTTTCCATTTTTTTCTTTATTAAGCTCTTTTCAGACTCTCTAAACATGAAAAGATGGCCAAGCGACCTTTTTATTTTCACGCTTGTAAAATTATTTGAAGAAAAAATATGTTGAGCGGTAGGTTATCACTTTTTTGGTCTCGTTAGATTAGTTTCCGAAAATGGACCTATTGGAGTTCTGTTTAAGTGTTTTTCAGACTCTCTAAAATTGAAAAACCCTTGAGTTTTCTTTCCTTGGACTCATTAAACAAACATCAAAAGGCCCATATGGGACTGAACCACTCCTTCTTAGGGTTCGTTAAACATACTTCGAAGGACTCATCCAAAGGATGAGATTACAGTTCAAGCATATGTTATCCTCCTCAAGCTTGTGTAAAAATAAAGAGGTACTTGCCAAAAATGGTGGGGAAAATTTGGGAAATAAATGTATCTAAACCTGTATTCTATGGAAGAGTCTCCTTTGAACATGACACCCTTTCACTCACTTTGTGTCAAGGTTGGAAAATCTGCTTGTCTCTTGATCATACTCCTTTATAAGATTACATTTTGGTCTTTGATCCCTGTTGTTGAGTCCATGTTGCCAAGATAATTATTTTGTCGTAAATATGTTCAAAGAGAAATACAACCCAAAAATAATTCGATTGTGTCGGCCATTTCTACAGTCCTTAAGCCTTCTATTGCATCGACCATCCCTAAGTCATTCCTCAATCATTTGTTACTTTGATATAATTCAAATCTTTTTAACCGTTTCATGTCATTGATGGAGGATACATTAAGGAATTCCTGTGACTAGTCTTTTCCTATCGACTTCAACTCATTATCCATGAATTAGACTTAGAAACTAATTGGTACCTTGGAACTTGCATGCCTAAATGGTAGGTTTCCTTGATTTCAACTGTGCGTTTTCATAATTGACCCCTGATCCACAGATTTCGTTGAGTGCTCGAATTCAACTCATTAATTCACATTCATTGGATTGTACTAGTGTACCTTGGGGGTCATTGACATTAATGGTGATTTCCCTCACACTTGTTAACGATATTAACTAATGACTCGTAATCAACTGGTTTCTACCATGTTCGACTTCAACACATATAATCGCATGGTTAGATTCGTACTATAGAGTGGTGGAGATGATAACCCTGGATATTTTATGAGAGATTAAAGTTGCGTTGGAGTATATTCAGATTGTACGAGTGCATAGATCCACAGTGTATTTTTTGTGGTTATGTTCATATTTGAGTCATAATGGCATGGATCGACAGTGTATGTTTGGTGGCCATGACCTATCTTACTTGACATGGATCTTTTCATGTCGGAATTTATGCTTTGAGTCATTTGTATTATGAGTATGGAAATTCCTACCTCAGTGATGATATATTATTGTAATGTATTTCCTTGTTTGTTGGTAGGTTTCTGACCGACGTGTTCCATGATCCCTACACACACTCGACAAAATATTTCATCTATCACTTTGTTCTAACTTCATACTTTGGGGAGCCCTTTGTTACACATTATTTTTGTCACCCATATAACCGTTAATGATGTAAACCTATATGTTGTCTTCAGAAGGATCAGTGGCCTAAATTCCTGAGAAAATAAGGGAGAAGAACTCTACCTGAGAGATGAAATAATATTTTCCTTTGTAAAAACCCTAGAAAGGAGGATCGCCGCACCCTGTCCAGTTCTAGGGGTGTGACAATCCTGGATCATCACATGTTGTATTAAACCTAGCCTCAAACATCATCGCACTCTACTAAGTTCTAAGGGTGCGATGATTTTCGTACGTGGGAAAAACAAGCATATTCTCGATGCTTCTAGAAGGAGAAGCGGCTACGATGAGGTGACCTCTGATCAGTTTGGATATTACTCTCTTTTTTATTTAGTGGGAACATCCTAACTTCCTCACCTTATCCTCTTCAACTTATAAAAAGAGAGGAGCTCTCATGGAGAAAGTTGGATTGGAAATTTAGTTAGGGAAATTTATCTTGGTTGGATTGAGTTAGCTAGATTCTAGCATGAGATTGAGTAATTTCTGTAGCTTTGATCTTTGCTTTGTCAGGATAGATTGTTGATCTCAAAATCCGTGGAGAAAGAAGTGTGTAGGAAGAAAAGAACTATTGGAAGGGACCTTATAACATCGAGGCATTGGTTGTATTCTCCTTTTCATATCTTTAATACAATGATATATTTATTTCCCATAAAATTGATCTTATTTTATTGTATGACTCATTGATCACATACATAGGTTTTGTTGAGTATATGTTGTTGCTTTCACTTTGTTGACTTGTGTATTTTTACAGGTTCAACATCCCATAAGCCTTGGAATGGAGAGAGGACGACACTAGCGAGGAAAAACAACATTTAAAAGGCATGGCATTTATATCTTGTTAGTTAGTATGATTAATAATTAGAGCCTAGGGAAAGTTTTATATTATGTTATGTTTTTTTCTAGTTTCGGGTGAAACTAGGGAGATATGTTTGTGTCCGCACTTACTGATTAGTCCAACAACAAAATTGGTGACCATATTGAGGAACATATTATTTTCCTAGTTTTTGTTGCTTTCTTTCTTTGATTGCTTGGGTTCTGTTTTCTGAGTCACTGGGAGATCCAGTTTGACTCTCTAACTGTTAAACTTCACTGGAAAAGATTCTTGATTTTTAGTTTTTCCTTTGATCATTGCACCCTGCTTTGAGAGATAATGCAACGATCTAGTATCGACACACCCTACCTTTTGACACAGTGTGGCATCATCACACTATATTTTTTCTCTAGCCTATGATGATCAAGGATCATCGCGCTATGTTAGTCTACAACATGCGACGATTGTGAAAAAAAATTATTTTTGATGTTTTTTCTTGCCAAGATATTAGATATGGTTTTGGGGTGATTTTTTGGGTCTGATTATAGTCTACTTGACAACTTTGAATATACTTTTATCTATCTTTGAAACACAAATTTTAATTTCTTTCTTTGCATTACTTTGGGGGAATCTTTTCATTTGAAGTAGCGAAATTGCATGGTTTTTGTCATTTTTGGTCTTGAATTCTTGGGGGGACCAAGAATCATGTATTGGTGTAAAATGTTTTTGGCTCATTTCTTTAAGATCTTGATATTGAAGAGTTTAATAAAATTTTGGGTCATTGTGCATCTGGGAATGATAAACGTTTTCTCCTTCTCGTAATATAGCTTTCATTGAAGTGAAATATTTGCATTCTCATTTCTTTGCATTGTTTAGAGTCGGTCAAAACATCATTTAGTCCACACCATTTTCCTCTTGAGTAAACAACAACCTTAAAATAAATCACTTATAAAAATTGATTAGACATTTTTATATTTTCTGGTAGCAACCTACATTAGATTAGTTGTAGGGCTTTGGAATAGGTGTGAAAGATAAATTTCCAAAGCTACAAACAAAAATAGAATCTTGCATTAGGGAGAGGTGAAATCACTTGCTACATTTTGTCTAGGGAAGACCTTCTAACACAAGGGTCAATCATGAGGTTTCATTAGGACTGGAAACGTTACTCACCCTGCTTTGTTGGTCTTAGTGTAGATATTGTGCGTATTATTGGGGGTCACTTGGGAAGAAAATCCTGTGGGGACCTTCACGAGTTGATTTTGGGATTAGATACCTTGCCTTTGTGTGTGGATTGGACTATCGATTGTTTCCCCATGCATAATTGTCATAATTGGTAACCTCGGTGGCATTTCTATTTAGGTTCTTTACACAAGGTGACGGTGAAGGGGAAAGTCTTCGCTGTATATGGAATCAATGTTGACCAAACTCACTTAGGCTCCTTGGAGGGTATACCCATGATTATGTGTGTGAGCTTGCACCAAGGTGTAAGTCTGTTAAGAAGGTCATCAACGTAACTTTTCCACCCACTCTATCTCATCCCCTTCCTACATTTTTCCCACGATGTTGGATTTCATCACCAACTAGTGTGTTCATTGTAAGAAGGTTTTGTTTGTTTGCTTGCTTCCTAGATTTTTAGCGTGTGTTGTTTATTTTCCCTAGTAGATTCTATTTTGGATCTTTGTTTAACGATGTCAGTTCCTCGAATGACCAATGAAGGAACCCCTTTTCCATGGGAACCTTTTGTTTTTCCTCCTTACATCACTACTTTGAGCCTTCCAGGTCTCACAATTGGATTATCGGTATGGTTATTTTCCACTCAGGTAATCCCGAATCCAGCAAATGCTTCGATTGTAAGAACTTTCCCCCAAGAACATCAACCTCATGTTGATCCTTCACCTTCTTCACTTTTAAGGTCTTGTTCCGTTTCATCTTCTTCGCTGAGTGAAATCTCTGAAACTAGTAACTCGGTGAATAAGAAGAAGAAGAAAAGAAATATTAAGAAGAAGAGAAATAAGTAAGGGTCCAAACTTCCAACCACTGCCAGACATGTTGGAAAACAAATAGTTATTGTTATTTGTGTTGGGAGTGTTGATGATGCCAAGATTACCCAAACAAAACATAAGCCCAAGTACCCTTGTAGGCTCTGCAAGGGTAGCCATATTATTAAGGATTGCCCTAATCTATCCAATGTTATAGAAGAATGGTATACACATCCTCTTCAACCCATGTCGTCAACCTCTGAACAACATGTTGATGACCTCTCGTCAACTAGTCAAGATACCATTGGGAAGAAGAAACGTAGAGTCAAGTTACAGTGTATGTTATGCAAAGGGAGTCATCAAACTCACCTTTTCCCTCGTATGGATGAAGCCTCGAAATTACTGGAAGAAATGACTATTTAAAAACCTCAACTTCTAGTTGATTATCACAAGATTACTCTCGACCCACCTGTAGTTGATGGAATGATCAATTCGGTCCCTTCATTGGTCATTCTGGTTGATCATGTAGTCAATTTTTTCATGTCCTTAGTTGAACCAGTTGACAAAATGCTCGATTTGATCCCATCCTCAGTCGATCCCATTCTCCCGTTAGAAATTGGAACCTAAGCGGTCGATTAGTTTCCACCCGTCAACCCCATTCTCCCATTGGAGAATGAAACCCAAGTGGTCAATTTGATCTCGTCATCGGTCGATCCTACTCTCCCACTAGAGAGTAAACTTGATTCTGCCCACGCTTTTTTCGTTGATACAAAATATATTATGCTCGGGGGTATTCCTTCTTCTCCTGTGGAACCCCCTCCAGGTAATGAGGCCATCCCTTTTTATTGGGGTGTGATAACTGGACCTCGTCTTCCCTCTTACATTCCATTCAATATTACAATATAGGTTTGTGGTTGGGACATTCCTCAAATGTTGATAGATGAAGGTTCGTCCGTTAGTATTTTGTCCTCTATTGCTTGGAAATCTTTGGGTTATCCTTAACTTGTGTCAGTCACGTAGAATCTGTTGGATTTCAAAAGAAGAACCAGTCAACCTTTAGGGATCCTTCCTCAATTTCCCGTAACTTTGGGAGGGAAAATTGTCTTTATTGACGTCATGGTAGTCCAAGACCCCTTGGATTTCGATTTACTCCTTGGGAAATATTATGTCTATGCCATGAAAGATATTATGTCCACTCTTTTTCATGTGATATATTTCCATCATGATGGAAGAGTGGTGACTATTGATCAACTTTCATTTATTGGTCCTGACTTGACTATCAACTCAATGACTTCCCTAAACAGTTCATATATGTAGTTGGTATCACCTCTTCCACAGGTCAATTATGTGGTGTTGTCTCCCATGCCTTCAACTACCGATGTAGATGAGCCTATCCCTGTAAGCTCAATCTCTTATGACTTAGATCTGGTAGTTGACATGGTGATATCTTCGATAGGGATGTTAGAGCCTAATCTCCTTACCCCTGTCGTGACCCTCGATATGTGTTCCTTCCAGAGTGTGTTTCTTCCATCGAGTGAAGATCTCTTGGAAGCCATGATCGAGTTTTGTTCCTTGACATGGTTTCCTTATGGAACATTGTCCCCTTGAAATCCATGATCAAGAAGAGAGTTGTGAGCATGGTTTTTGGATTTCAATCTCATTAAAAAATAAAACTAGTTTTGAGCATGGTTTTATGATTTCAAGCTCATTAAAAAATGAAACTAGTTTTGAGCATAGTTTTATAATTTCAAGCTCATTAAAAAATGAAACCATTTGTGATGATAGTTTTGTGTCTCTGTGGAAACATCGTTAAAAATGAAATAGATGTTGTGAGCATAGTTCATGTTTCTGTGTCAAGCTTGTTAAAAAATGAAACATAGGTCTAGGGATTGAACCTATATTCTCGAGCATAGCTCTTGTTCCTGTGTCAAGATCGTTAAAAACTGAAATAGTTTTTTGCCTCTTCAATTGATTCAAGTGCTTCGTTACATATAGTATTTGAAGCTTATTTTTATCCTCCTATGTCCTTGGGTGAACCAAAGCTTGGGGGGAGCTGGGGGCTAAGTACCAACCATCCCTATATTATGCGTTGGGAAGTCGCATGCATAGTTTTCTTGTGGTTCAATCTTGTGTAAAAATGAAACCACCTACCTCAAGCATAGTTTCCTCTAGTTCAAGCTTGTGTAAAAATGAAACCAGGTCCAAGCATAGTTTTGGCTAGTTGTAAGCTTGTGTAAAAAATAAAATATATCCCGAGATTAGTCTTTGTTCTTTATCGTGCTCATAAATCAATGAAAATGTAATCGAGTATATTTTTATCACTTTTTTGGACTCGTAAAGGTTATACGAAAAAGGAAACCCCCTGGAGTTCCCTTTAAGCTCTTTTCAGACTCTCTAAACATGAAAATATGGCCAAGAGACCTTTTTATTTTCATGCTTGTAAAAGTATTTGAAGGAAACATCTGATGAGAAGTAGGTTATCATTTTTTCAATTTCATCAGATTAATTTACAAAAAAGGACCTGTTGGAGTTCTCTTTAAGTGTTTTTCAGACTCTCTAAAATTGAAAAACCCCTGAGTTTTCTTTCCTTGGACTCAGTAAACAAACATTGAAAGGCCCATATGGGACTGAACCACTCCTTCCTAGGCTTAGTTAAACATACTTCAAAGGACTCATCCGAAGGATGAGCTTACAGTTCAAGCATATGTTATCCTCCTCAAGCTTGTGTAAAAATAAAGAGGTACTCGCAAGAAATGGTGGGGGGGAATTGTGAAAGAAATGTATCTAAACCTGTATTCTATTGAAGATTCACCTTTCAACATTACACCCTTTCACTCACATTGTGTCTAGGTTGGAAAATTTTCTTGTCTCTTGGTCGTACTCCTTTATAATATTACATTTTGGTATGTGATCCGTAGTGTTGAGTCAGTGTTGCCAAGAAAATTGTTGTGTCGCCAATATGTTCAAAGAGAAGTTCAACCCGGAAAGCCTTCTATTGCGTCGACTATTTATGGAGTCCTTAAGCCTTCTATTATGCCGACCATCCCTGAGTCAGTCCTGAATCATTTGTTTCTTTGATATACTTCAAATCGTTTTATCTGTTTCATGTCATTGATGGAGGATACATTAAGGCCTTCCTGTGATGTGTCTTTTCCTGTCAACTTCAACTCATTATCCAGGAATTATAATTAGAAACTAATTGGTACCTTGGAACTTGCATGCCTCAATGGAAGGTTTCCTCGCTTTCGACAATGGTTTTTCATCATTGACCCTTGATCGAGAGATTCCACTGATTGTTCAACTTCAGCTCATTAATTCACATTCGTTGGATTGTACTAGTGTACCTTGGGGGTCATTGACATTAATGGTGATTTCCCTCACACTTGTTAAAAATATTCACTAATGACCGGTAATCAAGTGGTTTCTACCATGTTCGACTTCAACACATGTAATCGCATGGTTAGATTAGTACTATAGAGTGGTGGAGATGAAGACCCTGAATATTTTCTGAGAGATTCAGGTTGCGTTGGAGTATATTCAAATTTTACTGGTACATAGATCCACAATGTATTTTTGGTGGCTATGTTCAAATTTGAGTCATAATGGCATGGATCCATAGTGTATGTTTGGTGGCCATGACCTGTCTTACTTGACATGGGTCTTTTCATGTCGGCATTTATGCTTTGAGTCATTTGTATTATGAGTATGGAAATGCCTACCTTAGTGATGATATATTATTGTAATGTATTTCCTTGTTTGTTGGCACGTTTCTGACCGACGTGTTCCTTGTTCCCTACACACACTCCACAAAGTATTTTAGGTATCACTCTGTTCTAACTTTATACTTTGGTGGGCTCTCTGTTACACATTATTTTCTTCAACCATATGACCGTTAATGATGTAAACCTATATGTTGTATTCAGAAGGATTAGTGGCTTGAATTCCTGAGGAAAGAAGGGAGAAGAACTTTACCTGAGAGATGAAATCATATTTTCCTTTGTAAAAAACCTATTAAGGAGGATCGTTGCACCCTGTCCAGTTCTAGGGGTGTGATGATCCCAGATCATCACATGTTGTACTAAACCTGGCCTGTGAAGTTGTTACACTTTGCTCAGTTCTAAGGGTGTGACGATTTGTGTACATTGGAAAAATGAGCATCTTCATGATGCTTCTAGAAGGAGAAGCTTCTATGGTGAGGTGGCCTCTGATAAGTTTGGATATTACTGTTGTAGGAAAATCTTCCTGCGGACAAGTAGATCGACCTCTAAGGCTTGACCTTAACCCTAGATAGAAAAATGCTTATCATGGACACTGACTTCCTTTCAAATCTATCTAAGCCTAATTCATGAGAAGGAAGGATGATAGAAGTACCTCTTAATCGACATTTGTCCCTGCACGCTCTGAGTTGCGCTCCAATCCTTTTGCTCCTCGATGAGGTCTGTGGACAAAACAAGATACGACCACTTCCTACTCTACTGAAATTAGCTTGAAAACAGATCTACCAATAAATGATAACTTTATGCAACATCAAACACAAACTAGAAAGAAATAGGCCAAGCTTGTCATATTAATGAGAATAACGACAATAGTACTTACAATCGTATATGCGAGTGTGACAGCTTCATCAAGTCCTCTTCGTCTAACCCTTGCCTAAAAGATCCACAACCTGGATGACAGAAGCTTCAATGATTGCTCTCCTTTGGCTGACTGCAATTTTCCTCCAAGATCATAAGTTCCATATGCTCAATTCTTCCCCCTTATCAGTTCCAACACCACTTATGAGATCATAAGTTTGGTGTAATTCTCCCTTTTGCAGTCTCACTTATGAGATCATAAGTTTGACATTCTCTCTTTGCTTCCCCTTTCACCATTAGAAAGCTTGCTTATATAGCCTTGGAGAAGCTTCAACCACTTGAGATATCTTTGGGGAAGGTGAGGATTTTCCTCCTTCAGTTGAGGATCTGCCCTAAGATCATGGATTGATCAGGGATTTGAGCTCAACTGCCTTCTAAGAATGGAAAGATGCTTCCCCCATTCATCTCAACAACTTAACAACCGCCCAGAATAGGTAGTGCTCCCTCAAAAAGTCCATCAGAGCATTGTAGCGCTCCCTAGTAGGCTTTAGGGGGCGCCAGCGCGCTCAAAATCCATAGCGCTCCCTCAAAAGGGCCAGGGAGCGTTATAACGCTCCTTGACAGTGTATGGGAAGCATCGGTGCTCCGAGATAGTGTAAGGAGGAGCTCCTCTCCAAAAACTCAGTTTTTGAGGTGCTTTCAGGTGGCAAAAGGTTTGCAAGCCTGTTGACTCATTTCTCCTCCTTTCCCAAATCAAATGTTTGAGGTGTTTCAAGTGTCCTTCTCATGTAGTTATAGGCACGACATAGGCATCATGGAAACATGCGACACTTGCAACCTTGTGAGCAACATACGACACTTGCGACCTTGTGAGAAAAATGCGACACTTGCAACACTTGTAATGACGACACTTGCAACAATATCAAAGTGAGTAATTTTGATGTGTAACAATTACTCTCTTTTATGATTTTGTGGGATCATCCTAACTTCCTCACCTTATCCTCTTCAGCTTATAAAAAGAGAGGAGCTCTCATGGAGGAAGTTGGATTGGAAATTTATCTTGGGAAATTTAGCTTGGTTAGATTGAGTTGGCTAGCTTATGGTGTGAGCTTGAGTAATTTTTGTAGCTTTGAGCTTTGCTTTGTCAAGACATATTTTTGATATCAGAATCTGTGGAGTAGGAAGTGTGTGGGAAGAAAGGAACTGTGTGAAGGGACCTTACAACATCAAGGATTTGGTTGTATTCTCCTTTTCATATATTTAATACAATTATATATTTCTTTCCCATAAAATTGGTCTTATTTTATTGTATGACTGCTTGATCACATACATAGGTTTTGTTGAGTATACGTTGTTTCTTTCACTTCGTTGGTTTGCATCTTTTTACAGGTTCAACATCCCATAAGCCTTGGAACGGAGTGAGGAAGACACTAGCGAGGACAAACAACATTTAAAAGGCATGTCATTTATCTCTTGTTAGTTAGTATGCTTAATAATTAGAGCCTAGGGAAAGTTTTATATCCTGTTCTGTTTTGTTCTAGTTTCGAGTGAAACTAGGGAGATCTGTTTGTGTCCACACTTACTAATTAGTCCAACAACAGTCGCTCTTGCCTCCCATCGCCCACGATGTTTCTATGGGAAACGTAATTACTGAGGAGCAGGCTATCAACCATGCACAATATTTGGATTTGGTTTATTCCCAGTCCGACACACTTTATGATCTAATCCCTAATGCTCCTCGACCGTCAAACTATCCGTCAAGGCCTACTCCATAATCTTATTCTGTTCCAAACACCACAACTAATTCCACTCCTACTCAAACCTCTAAGGTGAATGTGGTCCAATCCTCTTCATCTCAACAACTAGGAGGTAAGAAGAAAAAGATAAAATCCAAGAAATATTCTAACAAGTAGGATAATTCTAAGTCTGTCGATACTCAATCGACAAGGAAACCTAAATTTCCTTATATTATTTGTGAGGTGTTGGGTATGCATTATATTCTTTGCATGTGTGTGTGGGGGCGCGTCATATTCGCCAATTGTGTTTGATGATCCTAAATTCCTTCATTCTTTGTGTCGTGTGCACCGAGAACTTCCTAGGGGGGTCTCAGGGGGGCCAGGTATGCCCCCCCCTGGTTACGCGTAGCATTCTGAGCAGCGCCCCGAAAAATATTTTTGGGGACTTTTTTCTATTTTTAATGGATTTTGTTATTTTTATCGGTTTTCTAATAATAATCCTAGATTAAGGGATTATGGTTTTGGTAGCTACGAAATACCTAAAATTTTGTATATATTGTATGGTGAATGGTGAAATTAATACAATGAAGAATTGAAAGGTGTGACACCAAGGAAGACTAGTTTTCTCCTAGTTAAGGGTTTCCGATGTAAATCTCTACGTAATATGTTTATGAGCCATTGATTAATTTCTATTTTTCTTAAGAATATATATGCAGTGCTTTACTTCACAAGTTTAAAACTTACATGTGGTATCAGAGCTCGTTTTTGGCTTCAGAGGGATGCCTTTGTTGCTGAGGGTTTGGCTCGGTCTTGATAGATCAATTTTATCTTGGGTTTGTGATAAACCTAGGTTTAGTGGGAGATTTTGCAGTTATGATTCGAGTTTAGAAATATGAATGGAAATCTCTTCTAGAATCGAGATAGAGAAGTTCAACAGTAAAAAATTTGAGTTATGGAAGCTCAATATGGAGGACCTTCTTGTAGACAAAGAACAATGGATCATTGTGGATCCTGGTACATAGCCTACCAGCACACAGTCGATTGGTACACTACCTACTAGTACACAAAGTACGAGTACACCACCTATTGGTATGTCGAAGGAAGATTGGGGGAAGTTGGACAGAAGAGTAAGGAGCACTATTAAACTCTGCCTGGCAGATTCAATGTTGTTGAATGTCTCGGGAGAACATACAGCCAAGGAAATATAGGATAAGTTAGGGAATTTGTATCAATCAAAGTCCCTGGTAAATAAGTTGTTTCTTCAAAATAAGTTGTATAATCTTAGGATGGAAGATGGATATTCTGTGACAGAACATCTAAATGCATTTAATACTCTGGTAATTCAACTTGTCTATGTGAATATTACGATTGTAGAAGAAGACAAGTGTATTACTTTGTTATGTTCTTTTCCAGACTCTTGGGATAATCTAGTTGTAGCAATTGGTAGTACCACTCAATCTACATTGAAGTATGAGGATGTAGTTCCATCCTTGTTATCTGAAGAGATGAGGTGGAAAAGCATGGATGGTCATAGCACAAATGATTTATTTGTAAGAGGTAGTACCCAAGACAAGAATCCTGGTAAGCCTTGGGGGGGGGAGATCTAAATCTATAGGTAGATATAAGTCTCCAAGAAAATCTTTGAGGAAATGTTGGAAGTGTGGTAAAAGAAGGCATTATAAGAAATATTGAAAGTCTAAGAAGGTTGATAAACCAAAGGGATATGATAGTACCTCTTACACAGAGTCGAAAACATCCACTGAAGAAGGAGGTGATGTTTACCTGGCATCTATAGGTACACATGCAAACCATAATGTATGGTTTATCAACTTAGGTGCATCATACCATATGACTCCTCACAGGGAGTGGTTTTGTGAATATGAAAAATATGATGGTGGTGATGTATTCCTAGGAGATGACTCAACAACCGAAATCATGGGATGTGTAAGGGTTAAGTTGCTGCAAAAATATGGAAGGATTAGAACTCTCCCTTGGGTTCTACACATTCCAAAACTATCTAGGAGCCTAATATCTGTAAGCAAGTTGGATGATGTAGGAGTGGATAATATATTGGGAAAGGGCACTTGCAAGATGGTACGAGGATAAATGGTGTTGATGAGGGGAGTTCGGTGTGTAACTCTGTACAAGTTGTTGGGAAGCTCTTATACTAATGGGTGTAAAAGTGATGTTGTCCATGAGCAGAAAAATAAAGAAGACAAAACCAATACTATCCTTGGAAAGGAGACCATGTTGTGGCATCAAAGACTGGGGCATATTTGAGAAAAGGGCCTTCAAACACTACACAGTAAAGGTATGGTTGAAGGTATGTCTAATTTCACTTTGGATTTTGATTTTTGTGAATATTGCATATATGGAAAACATAATCGAGTAAGATTTCCATCTATTTCTACAAGAGCAAAGGGGATCTTAGAGTTGATACACAATGATGTGTTTGGACCTGTGCCTATTCCATCACTAGGTAAATCTATGTATTATGTTTCATTCATAGATGATTTCTCAAGGAAAACATGGATTTATTTTCTTAGAAAGAAATTTGAGGTATTTGATAAATTTAAAGAGTTTAAGGATTTGGTAGAAAATCAGATAGAGAAGAAAATAAAGGTATTGAGGACAGATAATGGTGGATAATTCCGCAGAAATGAATTCAAAGAATTATGTAAAAAGTGTGGTATAACAAGGAAAAACAATACTCCATACACACCTCAACAAAATGAAGTTGCAGAAAGGATGAACAGGACACTGATTTAAAAATCAAGGAGCATGCTCAACAGTGTCGAGTTAGGATAGGAATTCTGGAAAGAGGCAGTGGGTACAACATGTTACTTGGTCAATCGATCACCCTTATCAGCGCTGGATGATGAAAATCCACACGAGGTATGGTCTGGAAAGAAACCATGTCTTGAACATCTTAGAGTGTTTGGTTGTGATGCTTATGTATATGTTCCAAAGGAAAATAAGAGTAAGCTGGATAAAAAAGATGAAAATTGTATCTTTATTGGTTATAAAAATGGTGTGAAACGTTATAATATTTGTAACCTGGAAACTAAGAAGAAAGTTTATAGTTGAGATGTTAGAGAGGTAAAATATGTTTTCAAACAGGAATTCCTACCAAGGCCAGAAGAACCTGAGAAAATAGAGTTTGAGTTGGATGATGCAAAATATGAATCATTTGAAAAAGATGAAGCAGAAGAAGAAGAGCCTCATACCCAGTATTGAGGAGACCAGTGAGGGAAATAAGAGACCTGTGTACCTTACTTCGCAGCTTACTACCTGTGCTAAGAACCGCGTTGTCATCAAGGTTTGACATTGTGTCCAGTCTGTAATATTGCTTTTATGTGTCCCCCACCATCTTGCTGGTGTGGATTTCATGGCCTCATCCATTGCTAACAATCATTTTTGTGATGGTACACTTGTTTCAAAGTCTGATAGGAAGGTTTCTAATGGATTCAAACCATCAAATGTGGGTAAATTACTGACTGTTGTGTCGATCCAGCAAACTTCTCTGGTTAATCTAGCACATCTTCTGGTAGAGAATTCATACATCTAGTTCTTCCAGTTCTCCAATGCTTCTTTTGAATCTGATGAACATGTTTTGTCACTTCGCCAACTCAGGTTCCCATCAGCTATAGGGTTGATGTAATCCTATTGTCTGGCTATTAGTTTGTAGATTTTTTCTAGTTCATATGTGTGGTCTTCCTCTCTTATGGGATCTATATATCATTGACCCTCATCTGGATATAAGGGTGAAATGACCCTAAGTCCCTCTCTTTCAAATGTCATACATCTTTTCTTTAAATAAAAAACAGTGGAATTGGCAAAGGACCAATTAATTCCTAGCAATGCAGTAAGGGAATCTATCATCAACAATTTCAATTACCTCAAAATCTGCAAAGGTTCTTACTCCCTCAATGTCCATTGGGACATGCTCTAATCGTCCAAATGGGTTGATAGCTTGTTGATTGTCCATGCAAAGTCTGATAGGGGAGTATACCAGCTTAGGTTTCCCCATCAGTGCCCAAGTTCGCTTTGTCATGACATTGACCTACGACCCTAAGTCGAGGACCACATAATCTATATCATATTCTCCTATCTGAACATTCAAGTGTAATTCTTTATTTTTCCTTCTCTTCTTTCCAATTTTTTGTACTGCCCTAGTCAGTAAGGGGTCTACCTACCCTAGCTCATACTATCTAATCAAAATTTTCAACTCTTGTACAACGCTTTTATCTTGAATCAACTTAACACAGGTGCATAAAAATTCCATGAGTTTGCTTACCTATTTTCCTTCTTTTGGTGAAGTTGAATGATCGAATGCCCGAGGAATTCCATATTCTTTTATTTTCGGCCGTGGTTTTTATGAGGACCCTTGATCTTCTTTGAAATCTTGCCTTGCTTCCTCAAAGATTTGCCTTTCTTTCTTCGCATCAAAAATCTGGGTCTTTTCTGCAGCTTTTTTGATTCTTGAGTCTTCTACAATCTTCTCTTTGGTCACTCTATCCTATCCTATAGCAGCGCCTCCTCGTGTAATAACAATGACTCTAGGAACAACTCCATGGGGTTCCTCCTTGATCAATTGTATTTGTGGGTTCTGTTGAGGTCCTCATCTTTCTTGAAGATTAGCCAACATCATAGGGAATCTTCTATAACATGCTCAAAAGAATTACAATAACTGCAAGTAGTGCAAGGGTTATGGCAATCCCTTGCTAGATGTCTTGGCTATGCGCAGTTGTAACAAAATATTTGTCCTCGAACTTAGTCCATTCCTTCTCCTCCTCATCCTCTGTATCTTCCTCGAGTATTGGAATTTCCTCTTCCTGGATAGTTATACTGTGCATTGTTTCCTTCTTGATGCACTTCGCCTTGGATATTGTATATGTCTCTTGATCTTTCATGCATAAGGTCAAAGGCCCTACAATCTCTGTCATCATGTCCTATTAACTTATAGAAAGTGCAATACAATTTTGTAGGATTTTGGACATACTTTTGCATATAATAGCACTCACCAGGGTGATGTCGATTTCTGCATACTTCGCACCAGGGTAGATTAACTTGCTTTAGGGGGCTCGATGCTCCTGAGGCCAAGTACTCATGAAATAGAGGAAAATTTTCCTTATCATGACCTTCTGATCTGCATCATACACACCAAATATCTTCTCTTTTATCCTTCCCCTTGTCCTTCTTCATATCCTCGATTTGCAAAGATAAACTAGTCAGCTGGCTCAAGATCTGGCTCATGCCTGAGCTGGATTCTCCCATAGGTGCTAATTCAAGTTTCATGGTTATCTCCAATGTTTCTACCTATGAATCAATCTTCTCTTGCATCAGGGGAACTTTGATATGTGGTAGAAGAGAAGTAATGAACCATTCCTTGTTTTGTTCATCCGGGATCTTAAAGGTCAATCTTCCAGTCAGGGTCTTGAATCTCTTATCAAACTCCCAAACAGGTTCGATGACCTTTTGATTGATCTCCTTCAGCTCTGTAATACATTGTGACTTCGAATTAGGATGCTTAAACTCTGCAATTATCACATTCTTGATCTCATTCAGTGGCTTAGGCTACACAAGTCCTTGGACAAGATTCATATACCAACTTAATGTGCGATCCCTCAGTGTGGTGCTAAACTGGTTTATTTTAATAGCTTCATCGATAACATTTTTAATGTTCCATACGGACTCACATAGGAACAAGTGTTGATCAGGATCCTCAGATCCATCTCCTCTAAATATAGGGAACCTCATATCATCTTCCATGGAGTTGCCTAGATTTCCTGTTTGAGTAGATGTTGAACTGCTAGTAATAGTACTCTGTGGATTCTGGTGATTCTAATTGTTCTGATTTCTTATCATTTCTAAAACAACAAGAGGATTTATATTACTTACTTCAATTGTCTACACAGTTCCCGATGTTTCTGGATCGATGAGGTGAAGTTCCTCAATGGCTTCTTCCTCTTCCCTAGTCGGTTCTGAGTTCTCTTCGTTAGTCAGATCTTCCTCTTCTCCACTGTAGAAACCCTCTTCCTCGTAGTTTTTCTTAAACAGGTTCTCAAGGTGAACCCCTATGAATACTTTCCCACTGTGCATATGTCCAGCTTCTATGTCATTGTCTTTGTCCAAATTCCTGAACATCAGCCTGTTCAGATCCATCCAGTCTATTGTGTCTTCAAGATGTGGTTTTCATGCAAGAGCATCTTGATTCTTAACTTTAGGAAATGAAAAAATTTCCCTCTGGGTCCTTTGAAAAAGTATCTCTCGGCTTGGTTGTATGATTCTACTCTGTCAACAACAAATTCGGTGATATACCCTCCATTGGTACTATCAAACCAATGATCTACTACTCTGGATATAGTGTTATCATCTCTCTTTATCCTCTTGATCAACATTGGCGTCCAAACCACAGGGGGTCTATATTTGATCTCAAACTATGTGTCAGCTAACCTAGCCAACCACTCAAACAAATCCTGATGGATTCCTCCAAATAAGATCTCATGGATGTCGGTGAAAATGTATCTTTGTAGCCAATATTCAGTACTCAGTTTAGGGTTTTTGTTTTGGGATTTAGTGAAGTCCCTATCTTGATCCTCTATCCACTTTTGAATCTTTGTCTTCAATGGAACCACCTTGACATTCCCTTACACAAATTCTTGTCTCGACAATGGAACCATTTTTTGGCACAGGGGCAGACCCAAGATTCACTCCAAGAGTGCACCAACAAGCCCTAGCTACTAGTCCTTTCAGCAACACCTGCGAAGTAGATACAGTCTCACCCGAAGCAGCTATGAGGGGGTTGCAAAACAGAGATGTCTACAAACAGAGGAATATCAAGTGGATCTAGTACAACATTAACTCAATATGAATCTAACACTTATCAATCTAGATCTAGCATGCACAACTATAGATATGATCTAACATAACAATGCAAATAAAAATATAACAACGACATATATCAAAGCATCAATCACACACACAACAAGAGATGTATGTGGTTCACCCTCCCTCTAGGGCTACATCCACAAAACTGTGCTTATGATTTATTAAGGTAAAGATTATAGTTCTTTTCTATGCTCTCAGCCAATAGATATTCTTTCTTCTCTCTCTTCCTCTCCCCTTCCTGCGCACTTAGCTACAGGAACTGATCTTCACACCCAGCTAAAGATCTTACAATACCAGAAGGCTCTCCACTCAGCTCCTCTTCCTCACAATACAATGATATTTCACACAACTATATGACTAGATCAACAACAACATCATAACAACATGTACATTACAATAGCTCGTCGACAACCTTAGGTTGAAACCTAGGTGACAAAACCCTAATTACCAAAACCCTAGGTGTCTAAAACCCTAGGTCAAATTGACCCTCTTTTCCTGGGCTTCGTCGACCTGTATTTCCTTTCTTCTTGCGCGGTGCTCCAAAGAATCCAATGATATATTTTTCCACTTATTGAGTTGTCCTCAATCCATATTCCTTGCTTTCTTGTCATCCTTGGTTTTCTCGTCCAACGGCTTGATTTTCTGTACTTCTCTCCCTCTTTTATGCTCTTTTGCTCACTTTGACCCAGTAATAGTTACTGTGTATTCCATGAAGCTCGATTTTTACCTTTTCTTCTTTGTACTTTTCTTCCTTACATAACCAAGGGCCAACAAGGATCATTGAAATAAATAAATCCACAGTAACAAAAGATATATCCTGGCAAACCCTCATGGGGGAGAAAACCCTGAAAAGATTCTTCAATATATATTATTCAACAAATACAATGTCTCTCACAAGAGAGATCTCATCAAGATAGAATATCCACCAGAAACCCTAACCAACAGAGTAGTGCACCACTAGACCAAGATAGTCCTTCACCAGGATGACCAAAACCCTTTACTGAGACACTCTTCCTTTGTAGTTGGATCACTCCTCCTTGTAGTTGTGTCACTCTTAGACTTTCGCACCTATGTAAGAGATCGTGTTGTGTGTTTTCCAAATGAGGTGCTAGGCCTCTTATAAATACAAGTTATATAACCTAGAAATAGGTCAGGGCCGACCTGTCCACTTTACCCTTATATTTTACATTTGACTTGTCAAGGCACAATAGGGCCTACTTTTACAAAGGCACAATAGGGTCGACTTAACAAATATAATATAACAATATTCTTTAGGTTTTTTTCTTGGTCAAATACAATATGAATATAATAATAGTATCTTCTAAATCTACTCAAACTTCAACACCAACCAAGTCATATGAAGAATGACAAACAAAGAAAACTAGTTAATGATTCCAATGATAAGAGGGTCTGGGGGTTTTCTCATCACTCGAGAGTTGGACATGCAATGTGCATTCATATCAATCAAATATTTAGAGGATCAAATCAATATACTAATATCCACTTTCTAGTGCATGCACCAATGAACCCCGAAACAACCAAAATCAATGTTGAAAGCTTCAACTGTGCTAACAGTACAGTGCCAACTTGGACGATGATTTCAAAATAATCTTAATGGATGCATTGTGAATTGTGCGCTTGATTTAGTGTCAGTGGATTTTAAAGGTATGTTGAAATCCAATGTCTCTATTGTGATTAGATGACAAATGTAAATAGAGGATGCATTTGTGAGCTTGGTGAGAACATTGGAGAGGATCAACCCTATTTTGGGTGGGAGGAGAGAACATTAGAGAATAAATTGAAGATCATATTTGAGCAGATGTATGTGGTTTAGATAAGAAATGGAAAGAGCAACAACATTTGTGAGCTTGTCAAGGAGAAGAAGACTAATATGGTTTTCTTTGCTTGGAAAAGAAATTGGAGAATAGAGCCTAACAAATCTTAGAGTTGGGGTTTGTTGGATACTTATCCATGTGGATTTTCTTTCTGTTGCTTGATCATGGCCATGCTTCATTGTTTCAACCTTCAATTCTATGTGATGTCTTTCTTCTTTTTATTTCTTTTCTTTTTTATTTATTTCATTTATGTTTTGGCTTTGGTTTTTTCATTTCTATTTTGGGTCCAGTTGGTTGGGGACGAGAGGTTATCTCTATTTGGTTAGGGTCAAGAGGGAGGGTGATGTTGTAGAGAACATAAGATGGGATGAGGGATCAGATGGGTCGGCATTGGAAAAGACTGAGAGAGAAGGCATGTACTATTTTATTTGTTATTTAAATTTATTGATGGCAATACAATCTATTATTTCATGGCTAGGTATGTATTTGTGGAACTATTTTCTATTATTTTGTTTTGTCTAGGAGTGCAGAGGAAAAACTACATCACCATACATATGCCATGGATTTTTGCAATTGTAGGTGAGGTTTAAGTTTTGGCTTCCTACATATCATATCGTTGAAGTGTTAGTAGGATAAAAACTCATGGAAAGGTTTAGATGCATCTATGCTACATTTTTTATTTTCCCTCGTCTTTGTATTCCCATTCCATACAAGGGTTTCGTCCGACAATTTTGGTTAGTGATTATCCTCTATATTTCTAGGGTTTTATTTAACCATGTGAAACTTAGATCTAAATTTTTGGGTTTATATGATTTTGTTTGCTTTATTTTCTGGGTGTGAAACACGACATTAACAGAGTGAAACTATTTTTTAAACTTAAATATATTAAATCTTGAGAGAATTTTGGGGTTTATAGGGTATTATTTGTTTTATTTTATGGGTTTTATTTTCTTAAGAGAATTTTTGGGTTTATAGGGTTTTATTTTCTTGGTGTGAGACACGGCATTAAGAGAGCGCAATGCATTTTTTAAGCTTAGATCTATTAAATCTTGAGAAAATTTTGGGGTTTATAAGGTTTTATTTGTTTTATTTTCTGGGTTTTATCATTTTGGGTGTGAGACACCACATTAAGAAAATGAGCGGACTTTATTTTTATCTAGAATGGTTGGGAAAACATCATATCTGTCGAAATTTGGCTAAACAAGAAGCATACATATAAAGAAGGTATAGATTTAGGTTGTTTGCAGATTTCTGAGTACATTCAAAATCCTTCAAAATATTTAGGGCATAGAAAGACCATGCCCCTATAATTTTGATCCATTACATGATTAAGAACATCAAAACTTAGATTGAATTTACTACTAAAACTTAGCCAAAATATAACATACATGCTTGGGATTTCACTTTATAAGTCACGATAGGAAGTGTAAAAGAATGGTTGGATTCACTTAATGAGTTAATTAACTAATATATATGATTGTTTTTCTTATTACTTTTCATCAAAGTTTGGAAATTTCTATGTTGGAGAGATGAAAACAAGGTATGCTCTCATCACTAAGAATTAACCTCCTCAAATCTCTTCTATTGTATTATGGATTATGACTCTCAACAATTTATATGTCGACTCTAGCCAACAATTTATAACCTTATTTTCTCACTCTTACCTAAGAAATTTATCGTCTCTAGGATCTTTGATATTATGGTGCTCATATTAGAATTTTTTTTAACCTTCTTTTCTCACTCTTACCTAAGAAATTCATCATCTCTAGGATCTTTGATATTATGGTGTTCATCTTAGACTTTTTTATAACCTTATTTTCTCACTCTTACCCAAGAAATTTATCATCTCTAGGATCTTTGATATTATGGTGCTCATCTTTGAATTTTTTATAACCTTTGTTTCTCACTCTTACCTAAGACATTTATCGTCTCTAGGATTCATCTTAGAATTTTTTTTAACGATGTTGGTTTCATAAAATTTATCACAAATGACGGAGCTTAGAATATGATGCAAAGAAATTTATCTTCCCATGAACTCAACGTCTTTAATAATGTGTCGTGACCATTATTTTCCTCTCTTCATTCTCATTGTTATTTTCATTCATTTGTCTATTCTCTCATCCTCTCATTGCACGTTAATCATTCTCATTGTTCTTTGTATCAAATGCATTTTCATTCCTTTGTCTATTCTCCCAACTGCTCATTTCACGCTAATCACTACTAGTACATCCACTAGATGACAAGAGTCTCTACAAATCATGTTCACATCACATGACCCATATCTCCACAAAATTATTTTCAACTACTATCTTTTTCACCAACATGAAATCATTTTCAACTAACATCTTTTTCACCAACATGATTGGTGTTTTTCCACTATTGGCTTTTGCACCAAAACGATGTGTCTCAAGTATACCAAGCATCCATATCCTCAAAAAATACACAAACTAGGTCCTCTCACTCCTACATACTACACTTTCACTCTCGCTTTCTCAAGAGGCTTCTATCTTTTCTCTTTCAAGAGATTTTCCTTCTCTTTGTTTTGGAAACGTCTCATCTTTTCATTCTTCCCTCTAATATTCTTCTTCTCCACAATATTTTGGCATGTTTTCATCTTCATTTCTCTACAAGCGTTCAACATGGTCCTTTTATAACAACTGTGTGTTTAACTAATTAACTCCAATGCGTAAGTATCAAATCTTATACTACTACAAAATCAACTCATGTCATTTGCATCTAATTGTAAGGTCAAGTGCACCTTTGATGTGCATGATAGACATACCAAAGTCACAAATTACTTTTAGTGAAAACTAGTCCAAACTTTCCATACCCAAGGATTAGTCCCAAATCTACCAAATTGGTGTACTTGTCCTTGTACATTTTCAATAATATACCACCTTAAACACACACATTTTCAACCACACATTCTTTGGTGCGGTGGGTATACCAAAATGTAAACCATTGCTAAGTAAAATAAGTGCAACAAATACTCAACCCTTCAACGAATCAAGTGTTAACAATATTAATGCCTCTAACACACACATGAACTTTGTATCAATAACTAGACCAGTAAACATTCTCTCAGTATCTGCTTGGTTGCACAACAACAAAACTTCTCAAACTTCACAACAATGAAACTATTCTAACTTCATCAATTTGATATGGAAATAGTTTTCACAACAACAAACTATTCAACTTCATCAATTTGATCTGGAAACAGTTTTCAAAATAGCAAAACTATTCAACTTCATCAATTTGACATGGAAACATTTTTCACAACAAAAAAACTATTCAACTTAATCAATTTGATCTAGAAATAGTTTTCACAACCACAAGACTATTCAACTTAATCAATTTGATCTGGAAACAATTTTCATAATAATAAAACTATTCTAACTTCATCAATTTGATATGGAAATTGTTTTCACTTTATTGACAATGCGAAAAAATGAACCTCCTTGAATCTCTTCTATTATATTATGCATTATGACTCTCGACAATTTATATGTCAACTCTCTCAGATATACAATGCAAAAACAGATTATGCACAACGCAGTTCGAATATTGTGCGCCATAAAACTCTTAGGACTTACCGCACAATTCATAGACTACACGATTTATTGTGCACTGTGATGAAAACACTTAATGACACAATTTATTCTCACTGTGCTACTCCTTAACACAATAAACTCAGAACAACAACAAAAGCTCAAACATTTCTCATGAAATTATCAACACACAAAATACTTGATATATATTGAGAAATTTGGCGCCACGCGCTAATACAAAATATTATAACTATGATGAGCTTCAACTCCAACAACTTCTACTGACTTTACAAACACAGAGCTTGTGCTCTCAGACTTCTTTGACTTCTCAGTTGTTTTTTCTTTTTTCTTCTTCATGAATCTGTTCTCTCAACCTCTTTGCATGTGTATGTTTTCACTGACTACATACTCGAACATATATCGGTAAATACTGAGACTTCTTATAGAAGCTAACCGACTTAAAATTTAAGACACAAATAAATTTGAATGACTTCTCATCTACTTAAGTGGACTCAAGAAAGATTAATATCGGCTCCATTTAATAACTCCCCTGCTTGCCGACTGAAAAAACTAAGTTTGTGTAAACGTAAGAGAAAACTAAATAAATTATAGTTGCTGACTGACTCACTCACTGACTGACAAATCGACGGAGACATAAGGCTCATTGACTTGTAATTATTATTTCCAACACTCCCCCTTAATTATAAGTAAGTGGGATTTACATGACACAAAAATTTACATCGAAAAAATTGAATTTGCTTGAACTTTCAATCATTTGTTATTGTGCAAACTCCTAGATTACTCCACAGATGATGAAATGCATCTCTTGCTAAATCTTTTGTGAAAATATCTGTGACTTGTTCTTTTAACCTGCAAAACTCGAAACATATTTCTTTGTTATTCGCTAATTCTCTAATAAAATGATATCTTGTATCAATGTGCTTTCTTTTCTTGTGAAACACATGATTCTTTGATAACATGATGGCTGAATTGTTGTCACAAAATATTTTTGTTGGTTCTTGTTGTTCCTGCAACAAATATTTTAACATTCTTCTCATCCAAACTGCTTGACAAGTTGCACTTGTAGCTATGGTGTACTCTTCTTCTGTTGAAGAAAGAGTCATTATGGGTTTCTTCCTTGATTCCCATGACACTATACCTGTTCCAAAATGAAATGTGTACCCATAGGTACTTTTTCTGTCATCTATGTTGCCTCCACAATCACTGTCAGTATATCCAATAAGTTTAAAATCTTTTGTAGTAGAATACATAATGCCAAATTCTTTTGTTCCATTCACATATCTCAAAATTGTCTTTCCTTCTTTCCAATGTGATTCTTTTGGAGTTTCCTTGAACCTTGAAATCATACTCACTCCATACATATTATCATGCCTTGTTGCTGTTAAATACATAAGACTTCCTACTGGTCTTTTAAACAGTGTGGGATCCACCTTGGACCCTTTATCTTCCTTGCTTAACTTCAATCTTGTTATGACAAGTGTTGGGGCTACTTTGGAATTTATCATGTTGAATCTTTTCAAGATTTCATGTGCATACTTAGATTGTGAGATAAATATACCATTTTTGGAGTGGTGAACTCCAATACCCAGAAAATATCTCATAAGCCCTAAATTAGTCATTTCAAATTCATCCTTCATGACTGACTTAAATTCTTCTATGCCAAAATCACCTGTAAAAATTAAACCATAAGCAAACTATTAACATGTTACCTTGTTGATTTTCCTTGATGTACAATGTTGGATCACATTCACTTCTTTGAAATCCATTCTATGTGAGATATGAATCTATGAGACTATACCAAGCTCTGGAGGCTTTCTTTAATCCATACAGTGCCTTCTTCGATCTGTACACTTTATTCTCTTGTTCTAGAACCTCATAGCCTTGTGGTTGTTCCACATACACTTCTTCTTCTAAATGTCCATTCAAATTTTTTGACTTTACATCCATTTGGTAAACTGGCCATATGTTACATGCGATAATGGATAACACAGTTCTGACTATGTCCATTCATGCAATTGGTGCAAATGTTTCATTGAAATCAATTCCAGGTTGTGTAAAACCTCTTGCAACTAGCCTTGTTTTATGCTTCTGCACATTTTCATCTGCATCTTGCTTGGTTTTATAAATCCATTTGACACTTATCACATCCTTGTCTTCAAGTACATCTACCAACTTCCATGTCTGATTGTTTTCTATGTGTCTGATTTATTCATCCATGGCTTGAGCCCATACATCATCTTTGACAACTTCTTCAAAAGTTAATGGATCATCTATTTGTGAAAACAAAGCAAAAACATAAAATGAATTTGTTGTGTCCTTGTTATAAATGTCACATAGACTTCTTGTCTTCCTTGGTAACATACTTTCTAATGTTGGATCTAGAGATGCAGAACTACTTGGACTACTTGTTGGAGTTTGATGTGCTCTTGGTGTAGACTGTGCACCTATTGATCTCACTGGAGTAGATTGTGTTGGGATTTTTGTCACAATTGTAGAAGGAACTATGCACTGAATTGTGCATGGTGTTTGAACCACCTCTTCTTCTATGTCATCATGATCATGAATGGAATTAATAATCTTAATTGTCTTTGCTTTGCTTCCATCCCATGCTTCATTCTCCATAAACTAAACATCACGGTTGATTATGACTTTTCTTGCGACATGGTTATACAACTTGTCTTCTTTTGCTTCTTCAGAATAACCAACAAATATACATTTATTTCCTTTGTTGTCTAGCTTCTTTCTCAGCTCATCTGGAACATCTGCATATGCAACACAACGAAATTTTTTTAAGTGTGCCACATTATTTTTCGTACATGTACAGGCTTCTTGAGGAACTATGTTCTTCACACTCTTTGTCGAACATCTATTCATAATGTATATTGCAATTTCTAGTTCGTCAGCCTAATACTCATTTGAAAAATGTTTAGCTTCCAACAAACTGTGCACCATTTCCATGATGGTTTTGTTTTTTCTTTCTACGACACCATTTTGTTGTGGTGTATACCGTGCAGTGAATTGCTTGTAGATGCCATGAAATTTACACAAGTTTTGAAATTCTCTTGAGATATATTCTCCTCCTCTATCAGTTCTTAGAACCTTGATGTAATAACCATTATGCTTCTCCACAAGTGATTTAAACTGCTGAAAACAATCCAATGCGTCAGATTTATGTTTTAGGAAATAAATCCATGTATTTCTTGAGAAATCATCAATAAATGTCATCAAATATGTATTGCCTCATATAGATGGTGTTTGCATTAAACCACAAATATATAAATGTACAATTTTCAGTGGAGATTTTTCTCTGTAAGACTTGCCAACTGGAAATGATTCTCTATGTTGCTTGCCAAATATGCAACCTTCACATATTCTTTTTGTTTTTTCAATTAATGGTAAACATTTCACCATATCCTTTGCGTGTAACAATTTCATACCTCCAAAGTTTAAGTGTCCAAATCTGAAATGCCACAACTAGGAATCATCATGTACTTCATATTGGAATGTTGATTGCATTTTTGTGCCACATTCTCCTTTCTTGATATTGCACGCACTATTTTCTTCATTGGAACTATGCCCACTTTTTGTTGTAAATGTAGTTTCTAACTGCACATATTTTTCTTTACCAACAACTTGCGTTGTATTTCTGTTCATGGTTGGCTTCAATGTAAATGGGAACATTTTGTTACTTGTCATCTGGATTCTTGCAATAAGTTGATTGTTTGGATATTTTTCCATAATCACATAGTGATTATCTTCCATGTAGATTTTGTATCGTTTCTGTAAAAAATGTCATGTGCTCATGAAATTATGCTTTAAACCAAACACATAATATACATCAAGCATAACTTTTTGTTCTCCTTGTTTAGTTAAAATGTTTATACTAACTTTTCCTAAGACAATGACATGGATATATGTTCCAAATGTAACTTTGGTTTGGACTGACTTATCCAAACTAGAAAACAGATTTATGTTTCCTGTCATGTAGTTATTGTAGCCTAAATCTAAATACCATATGTCACATGGACTTTCTTGAGAAACATTTCATTCAGCTGGGGAAACTATAGGCATTGCTTCAGTGCGCTCCATAAACATAGGGCTGGAGGGATTGTTTATGATGTGTGACTAATCTTGACCTTTCTTTTTCTGATTATGTTGTCTCTTTTTGCACTCATATACATAATGTCCATACTTTTTACAGTAATTGTTACAACAAATTTTCCCTCACCCCATGCAACTTGCTTGGATGGCCTTTCCATTTCCTTATGCATACTTGAAGTTCCCTTGTGTACCTTACAGAGAAAAAAAAGAACATTTTTCCACATATACGCGCCCGATCAGTTAGACAACAAGCGTATGTGATGGTTGCTCCACTACAATCCACGTACATCGGCTTTGGTGCTCAAAATTAAAAATTATGTCGGGTTTCCATTCCATGTCAGGAGATCCACGATTCTTGACCTTCCATATACTGGAAACACTCCAACTCGGCCCTTTAGTTCCATTTGAAGGCTATAAATTGAGCCATATCCAAGCCTTGGAGGAGAGAATTCAACTTTGAGAGAAAAGACACTTTGGAGAAATTTCACTTCATATTGAGTCTGCGTCCCTTTATCCTTGAAAGTCTAAACCCCTTGTTCAACCCCCAAAATTTTCCTTTTTCGTGATGGAGAATCTCATTGTCTTCTTTATATGAGCTTACATTTGGTGGAGGCCCAACTGGAGGGACTTAGTTTCTCGGTTATGATATGTGTCATTACATAAGTTTGTCACCTATATACTTCTGCTAATCATTTTAATAGAAATACTCTTTTCTCGTCCAATTGATATCTTGCAAATATTTGAATTATTATTCCATGGGCATATTTGTCATGTATGTTAATGGTATATGCTACTCTATATGATAACACTATATATTGTCACCATATGCTTGTGTATCTTGGTTGTTGAGGACAAGTTGTAGGTATAAATCTTTGAGTTACATGTTGAACGATGATCTTCATCAAACATCTGGACAAGGTAGGTTCTTGGTAGGTTCTTGGCCTTGTCTTGTTAGCATTTCATTTATATAGCATATTAGGGATTTGAGTTGATTTATGCATGTCATTCCATCTGTTGTGGTTTACCCCATGACATAGAGAGATTTTCCTCGTAACAATAATGGCATTGAATATTTGATTTGTCAATTCTCTCACTACTTGTTTGACTGGTATTTGGGTTTTGACCTCTTCCACTAGTGTTTCCAGGACTGTTGTTGTGTCTACCTCTGAGAGAACTTCTTCCTTTGCCTCCAGATTTTACTCTCCCCCTTCCTCTTCCACAACTTATAGATGACTACGCAGAAAATGCATTCTCTAATGACATGTTTGACCTATTCAATCTGTGTTCATGATTTATGAGGGAAGCTTGCAGTTCATCTAGACTAAACTGACTCAGGTCTTTGTTCTCTTCTAGAGTCACAACAAGCATATCAAATTTAGGAGGTAGACTCCTAAGTACTTTCTCAACAACTTTTCAGTCTTCTACGGTTTCACCATGAGACTTAATCTGATTTATCAGGCCACCAACATGGGTGTAAAATGAATCTACTGAATCTGTGTCTTTCATTGACAGAGTTTCAAAATCTCTTCTAAGAATTTGTAGTTTTGAAGTCTTGACTTTGTCCATACCTTGATAAGAGGTTTGTAATATGTCCCATGCCTCCTTGGCTTGCTTTGTTGATGCAACTCTTGGGAGTATGCTCTCATGCATGTCTTGATGTATGTAAAACATTGTCTTTCCATCTGTCTTCCTTTGATCTTTCAAGGCATCATTCTCAGCGTGTGTGAGTGCATTGTATGTTGCTTGATCTGTTGGTTCCACATTGCCATTCTCAGTTCTCTCCCATACATCTTGACCCCTAAATAACACCTTCATGGTCAAGGACCATAACTCATAATCTTTGCCTCTAAAAGTAGGAGGTTGCATATTTGAAGTAGAAACCATGATCTCACCTTACAACAGAGTTGTTGCTCTGATAAACTTACTCTAATCAACTTGCTATGATAGAACCTGCTCTAATACCAGATCTTAGATCTACAACGCGAAAACAAATTTTGCGCAGTGCAGTTCGAATACTGCATGCCACAAAACTCTCAGGACTTACCGCGCAGTTCATGGACTGCATGATTTACTACACATTGTGATGAAAACACTTAATGACACAATTTCTTCTCACTGTGCTACTCCTTAACACAATAAACTCAAAAACACAATGGAAGCTAAAACTTTTCTCATGAAATTATCAACAAACAAAATAGTTGATATATATTGAGAAATTCGACGTTGCGTGCTAATACAAAATATTATAATTGTAACGATCTTAAGCTCCAACAACTTTTGTTGACTTTACAGACACGAAGCTTGTGCTCTCAGGCTTCTTCAACTTCTCAGTTGTTGTTGTTGTTTTCTTCTTCACGACTTTGTTCTCTCTACCTCTCTGCATGTGTGTGTTTTGACTGACTACAGACTCTGACATATATGGGTAAACACTGAGACTTCTTACAAAAGCTAACCGACTTAACATTTAAGACACAAATAGATTCGACTGACTTCTCATCTACTTAACTGGACTCAAGAAAGATTAAGATCGGCTCCATTTAATAACTCCTTGGCTTGCCCATTAACAAAACTAAATTTGCGTAAATGTAAGAGAAAACTAAATAAACTGTAGTTGCAGAATGACAAACTCATTGCTGACAAATCGATGGAGATGTAAGACTCACTGACTTGTAATTACTATTTCCAACATAAGAAAAACAATTTATAACCTTCTTTTCCCATTCTTTTCCCACTCTTACCTAAGAAATTTATCGTCTATGAGATCTTTGATATTATAATTCTCATCTTAGACTTTGTTTTAACAATGTTGGTTTCATAAAATTTTACATAAGAAATTTATCGTCTATGGGATCTTTGATATTATAATGCTCATCTTAGACTTTGTTTTAACAATGTTTGTTTCATAAAATTTATCGCAAATGACAAAGCTTAGAATATGACGCAAAGAAATTTCTGTTCCCATGGACTCTGCCTCTTTAATAATGCATCGTGGTCAAGACTGTTTAATTTTGCCTTTAACTAAACATCTCTCGCCATTTATAAGCCTTAAAAATGTTTGCAGTCGAATGGAAGAGTCGCGAAGTTTCCTCAATCTTTGCGCGGTTATTTTACCATTTTCTGTTTACACGTCAATTAATGAATGAGGTGTGTTTTATCCCTTTATTTTTATTCTTTTTAAAAAGGTTTTGTTCCTAGTTTTTTTTTCCTGTTTTTTTAATTATATATTGTGCTTTTCTAAAATGGTAGTAGATGAAATGTGTAATGAAAACTGAAAGATTCTAAGCACATAATCGATATAGACAGTTGAAAATCAATGTATAATGTTTTTAAAGAAATTATAAAAATGAATCTGATGTCATGGAGGAAGAGCACCTGGAAGCATATTAACACCACAAACCATGCTCGGTAAATGGAGAACTTGTAGTTTGAGAAACGTATACTTCTTTCCTTCGCCAAAAGGTGAGAATTTTGGGGATCCAAAAAACACACAAAAGTACCCTTCTCTCAAATCAATTGAGATAACATGAAATGAGCGTAGAATGCCCCCATTCATAGTACGAGCAAGGTCGATCCTACCCATCAACTCTACTACGCCATGGCAACAAGAACTAATGACATCTTTGCACTTTACCCCTACTTGATGCTTGTTTCTTGTTTCATGTGGGATGTTTGGTGTAATTTACAATGGATTAATTTATATTATTTATAGCAATTATTTATTTTGGATTAGATTTAATTTTTTAATTTATTATTATTATTTTTAAATTATTATAAATTTAATATTTTTATAATGTGAAACTGGTTGAAGAGTGCTTTGATAAAGAGTAAAATATGAAAGGTAGATGTAAAGTCCTTTAAAAACATATATGAAAAGGTAGATGGAAAGAAAAGCTAGATGGAAAGTGCTTTTACAGAAGGAGTCATATATGAGAAACCATCTAAAGAGTTTTTTACAAAATAATTCATGAAGATGTAATTACAATCTTGTAACTGTAAATTATATTATCATTTTTTTTACGTACACTCTCAAAACTATATATTAATAAAATTAGACATTTTTTTTTCGAGAAGGGGTAGGCCCCTTCTTATATCCTTCAAGAATAGCCATGGCCAAAGTTATCTTGAAGGAGTCTCTTCTTTGATTATGTTTCTTCTTTGATTATGTTTTGATGAGATTTTTTATTTTTTTAAATTTTAATTATATTGTAATTATATTTATTTTTAAATTTTTTTTGGCAAATATTATTTTAAAATAAAAAATTGATATTCAAAATGATGATATGGTCATTTTTTAAAAGTTAATATTTGCACATAATAATTTTATAATAAAAGCTACATCCAAAAATTAATTTTCAAATTAAATAGTATTATTTTTATGATTTTCAATTTTGAATATATTGTTCTGGATGGGGTGCCACGTAGCAACGAGAGGCCACGTAGCCTACCCAGGACTCAAGTCATAAATATGGCAGGTCGTCGCCCTTCACCTCAGTCTTGAATGAAGGGCGACCATTACTGCTTGTAGGGAATGGGAGGACAACTCCCTCGAGTTAGGATAATAGCGACACCTAGGTTTAATGGCAGAGGTTGGGTGAGTACAGTAGTCATGTCGACCTAGGGATTATCTCTTCCACTCAGATGGGGTTGGCACTACTTTTCTTTCGTGCTCCACCACCATGCTTGCTCTGAGAACGGGACCGATGAGCAATGGGTTTTCCTCGAGGTCACTCAATGAATTCTCAACCCTCCTCGCCTAGCCATGACGAGGGAGAGGGGTAAGCCGAGGTGCGACCCAGGCTGGTATAGTTACGCCGCTTGATAGAGACGAGTGAAGAAGTTGGAGAGAACCTTATCCATAGCCCAGACTCATCTCTTGGAGAAGCCAAGAACTCCACCAATGGATTATGTCGAGAAGCTGATTCCAAAGGAACCCATCCAAGTTCCTCTTGAATCCCTTCTCTTCACAGTTCCAGACGATTTGCAGTTCCCCATCCACAACAAAACGAGCACAGGCACCCATGTTGCGATGGAGGACACCACCTGCATAGTTGAGGAGGAATTCCCAGGGGAATTCCTCCACTTGGATTCAAATGTTTCAATTCAAGACACTGACAGCCAAATTAGGACAGAGGCAAAAGAAATTGGCACCATGCAGGAGGACATGGACGTCGGGCAGGAGGACCACCTAGTCTTGGCGCCTCCACCGCTCATTACAATCCATGAATTCTGCTCTGCTCCACCACCTCTCTTCAACCTGGAGAAGCTAGAGCTCATCTTTGAGCTTAGGAGCCAAATGGCGGACCAGATCCACCAAGACACTCTCATGATTCAGTGGATCAACATGCTTTATGACGCATTCTCGAATGCACCGACAACTCAATGTTGCTCGACCTATGCGAGGCCTTCCGTGCTCCATCCCAAGGATGACCCTCTCACCAGAGCTCCAGACAACATACCCCTAAGTGCCAATGATTAATCTTTGGTTCTTTGCTATGGGTACATTGTCCAATCCCTTCCCAACTCTATGTACTAGGACGATGCAGATTTATAGTTTTGTTCTCTTTTTTCAGTTGTTACTTTGTCTTAGACTCCTAGAATAGTTATGTAAGAACATAAATCCGCCACTTGCTCTGGTTTCCATCTGGTAGGGCAGATGGTGGATAACTCTTTTGACTAAAAGTATCATAGTTTGCCACTTGTTTCGGTTTCCGCTAATTTAGCGAAACAAGTGGCAGACTATTGACATGTGGCATTTTTGTATTATAACAACTTAGTAATAGGAAACACCCTTTTTATTTACAAAAAAAAATAAAATTAATATATTTAATTAATTTATATAAAATCAATTTTATTACTAATGTTGTGTTTTAAAAATGGGAGAAATAATAATAATAAACACATTTTTTAAATTAATTGATATAAAGTTAATATTATTTTCAAATTTACATTTTAAAATTTGATACTCAATAAAGCTAACTAAAATTACATTTTAAAGTTTTAACATCTAAAATTTGAATATTTATAAAAAGAGAACTCTATTTTTTTTATTGTTTGGGGAATAATAGAGAAAACTTAATTATTTATTTTTACTTTAATTGTGTTATATTGTGTATTATAGTTGGACAAGATTGTCATTGATGTCAAAGGGGGATGAAATTGATTGATTGAAGATAAACTCACAAGAGATTGCAACACAAAACACACACAGAGCGTAGAGCAGTGGAACTCCACAGTTGGGTTAATTGACCATTGGGATGTCAGGAACTTGTGAAAAACACATAGAACGTATAGCACTGGAACTCCAAAATCAAGACAATCGACCGTCAGGATGTTGGGAACTTGTGAAAAACTCGCAGAACGTAGAGCAATAGAACTTCACATTCAGGTCAATTAACCATTGGAATGTCGGGAACTTGTGGAAAGTTCTTAAGTTTAAACATTACCTCCAACTCTGACTTAGACTTATAGTGCCTCTGACTTTGACTTAGACAAAATTTGACTTACAATGTCTCTGAATCCAACTCTGACTTGGATAACTTCGACTTCAACTTGGATAAACTTCGACTTACAGTGCCTCCAACTCCAACCCCAATAAAATTCGACTTGCATTGCCTTCGACTTCAACTTAGATAAATTTTGACTTACAATGCCTCCAACTCCAACCTCGATAAAATTTTACTTGCATTTCCTTCGACTTCGACTTGGATAAACTTCTACTTATAGTACCTTCGATTACAACCCCAATAAACTTCGACTTGCATTGCCTTTGACCTCAACTTGGATGAACTTTGACTTGCATTTTGACCGACTCATTTTTCCATTTCAACTTCTAGGTAGTTAACTCTACATTACTTTCCAACACGAATTTGTGGATTTAGTGGTCAAGAATTTCTCGACGTATAAACAGGCAGAGTACAGGTTTTTGTGCCATATTTGTCTAAACCATAAGTCACAGGAAAAGTACACTAGGAAACTGAGTTCAAAATCTAATCTGAGATTACAATAAACATGAGATTAAAATAAGAAGAGTCGAATAATGTCTAATCAACTGATAGAGGATAAAATACCTGATCAAGATAACTATGAAGTCAAGGCAAATGAAGTTAAATATGTAATTAAAGAGCCTCTTTGTAATGAGATAAACAAATGAGAAAATGTGTTCCTAATTAAAAATGACAACATTATTATTATTTTGTTAATAAAATGAAAAGGTGCAATGGTTCATTATTAAAATCTACATAATGGCTCAATTTCCTACCTTTTGGAATACTATATATAAATAGAAAGGTATGGTGAAATAAATATGTCTTTGTGGTCTACATCAGAAGATTAGAAGCAAGTACAGAGTCGAAGGAAGAAATATGAAGATACTTATGAAGTGAGGGTGGAAGGGAGGAGCAAGGAAGGATTAGTATCCTTTGCTAAGTTTAATAACAAGGAGTTGGTGCTTCCTAGAGTTAGTTCCCTAAAACAAGGGAGTTGGTGCTTCCTAGGGTTGGAGCCCTAAAACCGGGGAGTTGGTGCTTCCTAGGGTTGGTGCCCTAAAGCTAGGGAGTTGGTGCTTCCTAGGGTTGGTTCCCTAAAATAAGGGGATTGGTATCTCCTAGAGTTGGTGCTCTAAATCAATCTTTTATACAAAACTTGTAATTATATTCAAAGTTTATATTTATTGATGTTATTTACTGAAGTTTCTTGTTGATCAAAAAATTTAATAAATAATTATTTAAAAACTATTAAAAGTTATCAATACTGATTCACCCCCCCCTCTTAGTATTGAACTACATTCCAATAATTGATATTGTAGCAAGTGCCTTCAACACAGTCTAATAACTGGAAGGTAGATTCTGCATAATCCAATGGATCAGCAAGAGGGAATGTCTTCCACCAGAGCACCTTTGTTCAAAGGGAATGATTATGAATTTTGGATTGTAAGGATGAAGAACTATATAATGTCCATGTTGATTTTTTGGTAGCTTCAGGAGGTATTAACCTCCAGGTGTAACCTATGACTTAGAATAGAATATTCTAGAAGAAAGTGAACCATTAAACAGATGTGAGGAAACCCTAGAAGACAAGTCGAACTAGAAGAATAAATAATATTAGAATATTGTCTTCCAAAAATACAAGTCATCTCCACAGGTAAAAGAAAAACATAAAATATAATTACCAGAAAGTCGGGTCGGCCCAACTAGTAAATTCACTAGACAAATTAATATAAATAGAGGACGTTTTAGCTCATTTTTATTTGTACAACCAGTTAGTGTGCAATTCTTGTGGAGAGTTGCAGTTGGAGCTGCAACTGCAGCTGGAAGGAGGAATAAGGATGCATGGTCATATATTGGTCTTGGTTGTTAGAATAATAGGTGTTCTTGTTTCACCATAGACAATATAGTAATATTGTCACCGAACCATAGGCACAGAGGCCATCCCCGAGCACCTTAACCTTGACAGAGAGAATAATTCAGGAAGAAAACCCTATAACCAATAGCCAACCAAGGTAGTGTACCTTTCTCCAAATCTATCATACCAATTAGAAAGCCCAAACCATAACCAAGAAAAAATTCCAACCATAACCAAAGATCAAGTCACCACTGCAGCAACTGCAACTCTCCTCTAGTCATGCGCACCACTTGTCCTTATGCAGTTGTGAGAGTGAGTGTGAGAAATAATCTCTAGCGCCCTCTTATTTATAGTCCTCCAAGTGACCTAGCTGGGTCGACTTCTACTTCTGGAGGATAATAATTTAATATAAATTATTATCTTGAGTTGACTTGTCTTCTAAGGTTATTTCCTAACCTTCTAGGGTTTCTCTTGCTTCCTAGAATATTCTAGTCTCGTCAAAGGTTACACATAGAGATTAATACCTACCACGACTACCATAATATCAACACTCCCTCCTAGCTAGGGAGGTATTAAAGACAATGGTCTTGAGAACAAACATATTCAACTGGTAGCATCATCATATCCACACAGGATATCTCATGATCAAATCATGAGCACCATCATCACTATCCAACTAGATATTCTCCATGTAAATTAACACAATGGTATCGAATAGAACAAAACTATGTTTATTCAGAGTAGTATACAACTACTATCCAATGGTACACAACCACTCCTAGTAGCATACTTCTACTAACCAGTGATACAAAATCATTACTAGTGGATCATATCCACCACAGTAGCATACAACTATTGTCCAAAGACATACAATCTCTACAACAATCATATCATCTGATATCAACCTGCATAAACAATATCAAGATACAAATTGAGTCATATGGGCCATTCTTCCACTCACATTTGTGAGATATGGAAGAGCATCTGCCCTCGGAAAGTTGAACATCAACTATGGGTTATCTAAACTATTCTTCCCAATCATAGAAGAATAAATGTCCCTAATTTCTAAACTTGGACCATTCAACCTAATTGGTCCATTCTTCCGACACTAATCACAATGCAACCTAGAGAGAATGAGTCTGCCCTAGGGAATGACTGTCACTAATTGTTGAACCTGGACCATTCAACCTAACTAGGCCATTCTTCCGACATTATTCATAGTGCAACCTAGAGAGAATGAGTATGTCCTAGGGAATGATTGTCCATACCATTTCCTATGGAATTGACTATCCTGCACCAACATTCTATATCAGACTATTCTTCGAAACTGCTCACAACTATGAACTTTGAAAGAATGACTACCCAGAGAGGCAGACCATTTTGTTTGACCACTTCTTAGAGTGACTTCCAAGGAGAATCACTTTCCTATACCATTCCCCCAAACTATCCACAAGGGGAATCGTTGTCTATGGTACATCAACAATCTATCAGACCATTTTCATTACGAAATTGACTGTCCATTCTGGACCATTTTCCAAACTGGAAAATGACTGTCTGTTAGAAATCTTGGACCACTTTTCGGACTAGAAAGTGACTACCAAAAATGGACCATTTTCCAAACTGGAAAATGATTGTCCATATATCAATAACATATATGTGCTACCTCCCAACCTGGGGAGTAATCACTTCCCTTTCCAATAAGGAAGTCATCTCCACGAATCCCATCTTGTCCCTTAAGTACACAAACTTTTTGTCTTGGACAGAGGCTTTAACAAAATATTTTTTATCTGCTCATCAGTGGAGATATACTAGAGAACCGCTTCTCTCCTTTGGACTTTATCATGGAGAAAATAGTGCTAGATATAAATGTGCTTCGACCTGTCATGAAACAACGGGTTCTCTGAGAGCTTCACACAGCTCTGGTTATCACAATATATCACGGTCGAATCCAACACCTGATCAAAATAGTCAAGAAACCAACTTACAGAGCCTCACTACTTCTGTACAAGCATCACAAGTTGCAATATGCTTTGCTTCTACAGTGTTGAGTACAACAGACTTATGTTTCAAATGATTTCATGGTAAAGCTCAAACTGAAACATATCCAAGAAGCACTTCTTCTACTATATGCACTCCCTTCCCAATCTGAGTCGATAAAACCATGTAGTTGTATATCATAACTTAAACATCCCACGAATACATTTCAAGGAATTCTTTGCAATTTATTCAATTCTCATGGCTAGGTTCCACCTAAAAATATTTTTATAGAAAAGCAAATATCCGAATGAGTATTCTCCAAATACATCAACAAGCCATTGAATTTTTGATACAGGGACAAGTCTACTATATCAGAGTCTCTCAACTTCTTTAGATCTATTATCATGGGAGTTTCCATGGATCTGTAGTCCATTATCCCAGACTTCTGAAGAACCATTTCAATACACTTCCTCTATCATAAAAAGTTTTCACCATGTTTTTGTTGTACATGAGAGGCTCCACACCAAGTTGTTTTAATCCATACAAGGTGTTCTTCATCTGTATACAAGGGTCTCTTTTTGGTATACCTCAAAACCTTGAGGTTACTCCATGGATATTGTAAGAGATATAATGGCTCAGATAGAGGTATCTCTGGTTTACTAGAACAATTGCCATCATAGTTTTCTCCCTCCTTCTGGGAGAACCCTCTAGTTATGAATCTCTCCTTGTATCTATCAATGCTTCCATTCATAAGTCTTTTTTCAAAATTTCTCACACACATTTTTCTTCATCACAACTTCCTTCCATTCCTTTTTCTTGATTGCTTCTAGTGGGTTCAAACCATGCTGGCAGTCTTATGATTCTCAGTATAATAATTGGTTCAATTGGTTGTTCTGGATTTTCTTTCTCTTTTGGAATCTTCATGTTCTTCAACTTTGGGGTCCATAGAGTCTTCTATAGATTCCATGCATTTTCTTCCTAAAGATTCCAACTTCTTCCTTTCATCATAGGAATGTATATGGACAACCACAGATACTCAAAGATTCTTTTTGAATGGTTGCTACTTTCAATGAAGAACATGGATAGATACTTCATAGTATTCACATATTCTTCTTCAATGGATCATAAAATTGGGGATTAACACCCTTCTAATCATGGCTTCATGTCTGAATGAGAAATATGCATGCTCTTCTTTTGGAATTTTTCAATCATCTCCCTCCATCTGAGAGAGTCCATTCTTGCATCTGCATCCTTATTTCTTTATGTAAAGTGGAAAAAGTATATTCTAGTTTCTTCTTGATTATTGAATTCTTTCTGGTCTGACTCCTTCTGGGTTTCTTCAAGTTTGATTCTAATTGCAGCCCATCTGACAATTGTTACTTACCGGAATTATCACCAAATGTTGTCAACGTACTTCATCCTTTTCAGATACATTGTTTGACTAGTAGTCATTGTAATGGTAATCCTTATCTTTTTATTCTTCCATAGGTGTTGTTTCATAAACACTGACCATATTATCTTCCAAGAAATAGATACACATGATATGTACAATAACTATGTAAACATGGTATGTACAAGGACTAGGTTACAGAAGAATATTGTTACCTTGACTAGAAGAAAAAAATTTCTTCATTATGCTTGACTTTGTTTGAGGGTTCCTTTTCTTTGGAAACTATTTCTTTGTGTGTTTCCTTCATTTTCTTTAACTCAGGAAAATATTTCCTGTAGTGACCATATTTTTGACAATTGAAGCATTGTATTTTTGACATATCCTTTTCTTGATTTGGTTTCTTCCTTGAGCCAAACTTCTTCTTATTCCTGAATTTCTTGAACTTTGTTGTGTAGGATTGATCATCATGTTTCTTTTGGAATTTCTCTTTTGTGCTAATCCTTGATTCTTCTTGTGCACAACAACTCCAAATTTCTTCAAATGTGGGATACTTCATTCTTGTTCTCATGCTTGTGGCAAATGAATCCCGTGTCTTGGGAAGGCCATTAAGTACTATATTTACTAGTTCCTTTTCTAAAATGATTTCCTCAATATCTTGTAGTTTATCTCTTAACTGAGAGGTTCTTACAAAGTATGATGTTATGGTGTCATAATCATTCATTTTCATATTGTTGTGACCTATTTTGTTTTGCTAAGTCTCATCTCTCATATCTTAGTTTCTCCATTTCAATATTTGTATGTAAGCTATAAATCCTAATCATTAGTTTGATTAAGGGTGCAAAATATTATTAAGGGGTTAAAAATTTTATTATGTTGAGAAAAATGAGGGGTACTTAGTATTATAAAAGGGGGACATGATTAATTATCCACATGTTTGTAAGACTTTCCTGTGACATCATTTAAAGTGTCAAATCCTTTCGTCAAAATTCATATGTCATGTCATAGTTTATGTTTCATCATTACTAAGTTAGATAACAAATTTCAGGGCGTTTTCATTTCAAATATGCCAAAGGACAAGTTTATGCAGGGCACTACATGAACTTCCACCTGTCCCTATTTCATCATCACACAGATGGTTGGAGTGAATTTGAGGATGTGGATCATCCTACCTGGATGAATGAAAGATTCAAGGAAGTTATCAAGTACCTAATTGCCAGTCACAACATGCATAGGGGGTGTTTTCACATGTACATGTCTTTTATCCAGGATGTCACACATAAGAGGTTTATTCAAAAGACAGTTCTTTTCTGGTGCATTATTTGTTACTCTAGTTTCACACTGCAAAGATGGTCAAATTTGAATTTTCATCCTTAGAGCCAGCAAATCCCCTGTCCTTCTAGACACAGCAGGAATATCCCTTTTATACAACAAAGAATCTATCTTTCTGGTCATGACAATTAATATGGGTAAAGGTGGACACGTGAAAAGAAAATAACTTGAAGGGCCCGAGATTATGGAAGCATATGAAGATAGTAGACACATCTTTGATCAAGTTGGTTGATATTTTTATTGCACCAAGTTAGATGGTTATCACTATGCTGCAACCCGAGTGTTTTTTGAAAGTATTAATGGAGAGAGGGCCCAAATACCAAACATGGTTATGCATGTTACAAAAGAGTCCATAACAACAACTTGTAACCTCCCTACCGATGGTAAAAAGTAGTTAAAAAAAATATTGATTATAGGAGGGGATGTAAATCAGTTCTTGAAACTTGAACATAGAGATCCCAATTGGGCCAAGGGTATTCCTAGGGATTGGATTGTTGATGAATGGATGGAGGCCTTGCTTATGCTTAAATGATACATAACATGTGAAGGGCGTTATTCTATTGTGTTTTTGTTTCATCTTTTTTCCCTTCTTCATTTGTCATGAATAAAAAGGATGTGTCTACCATATTTCTTTTTAAGATATCTAAATAAGATGGCCATGGAAATTCAAGCAAACCCTAAGACCCCTCCTCATGGAATTTATCATCAGGGATTAATTAAGATACTTATTAAATTAGAGCTAGGAAAATTACAGAGGACATGGGATCAATTCTTGATCCAATTAGGGTTTGAGAAAGAAGTACATCCTCATGTCACACAATTGTATGATAAAGTTGTTAAGACTAATCAAGAAGATTCACCCAATGAAAGTCAACCAGTCATTCCAAGGAAGGGTAAAAGAGAAGCTTGTTTAAATATTTCAGACGAGCTAGTGGAAGCTACTCCAACTAGCCCGCCTAAAGATCTTGTATAGACTAAATATCTTTCCCAAAGATCATTCCTCCTAGATCAAGCTCCTCTAAAGACAATGCTTCTAGATATAAAATTTTGATGAGAAAAAGGAGCACTAGGCCTTGAAATAAATTCAGGTTGAAATCCAAAACAATGTATAACCATGCCATTAAAGATAAGGTTATCATTATTGATGACGAATATACAAACCAAAAAGAGGAGCCATCAACAAGAAATAAAATTCTTGTAACTAAGATTGATAGGAATAAGTATAAGAAGGGAGGTATGACAACAAATAAAAAGACTCCTACAGGAAAAAACAGAGCTTCTGCAAGAAAACAGAGTAAAAAGAATAAGAGAGGTCCAAACCCTATGATCAGATCTGAAGGGGATAAGACCAAGAGAGTAAAAACTCATTCTCAAACCAAGCAGACAAGAAGGAACAGTTTGAATTTGCTAGCAGAAGAAACTACATCAGTTTTTCAAGGAGAATTTGCAGTTTGAGAATTTCACCTTCAATGAAAATCCTAAATTTTGACTAAAAGACGATTGATGATGGAAGAACCTTTTTTGTTTCCTTTTATTTAAGAGACCATTCCTATTTTTTTTATGAGTGGATGTAACCTGGACAAGGAAAGGCGTTAAAAATGATCAAAACTGGTTTTTTGTATGGCGCTACAGGAAGTTCTCGCAGTCTTATACACATGAAAATATTGGTGCTACAGGAACACCTTTAGCAGCCGATTTTGCAGCAAATATGACACAGATTCATTTTTCATAATGGAGAAAGGTTGTAAACAAGGAAATTACTTTATAAATCATTAAATGGAGTAAGATACCCTTTTTGTGGATATACATTCTATCTTGAGATACGATGATTCTGCAGAGCAATTATTATTGTTGAGTTGTCAAAGTCTTGATTCAAGTGGATCATTGAAGATCAGGAAGATCTTGGAATGATAAAGAGGAAGATACAACATAATCATCCAGATGGAAAACAAGTCAACCAAAGAGATTTTTCTATGCAAGGTTGTTTCCTTAATTATAGGATCTTTTTGTAAATTGTTTATTGCTTTATATATCAGTAGATAGAGACATAAATTCACCATGAGCACTTGTAGTTATTAGTTTTGATGTGTCCATGATTATCAGGTTGACCATAAATGCATGTAACCAATGTAAAACACTATATATTGGATGAAGTAGAGAAATAAGGTCTTGGATCCCTTTTTTGGATTAAATGTTCTAATTATAAGACTATTTTGATCCATCCTACCTATGTAAATATTTCAGTTGTTAATAAATTCGATGGTTGATGTGTATCTCTCGTCTTTGTTTATCACTTCTATTTCCTCATCTTGAATGTATCATTATTGTTATATGCTCATATGACTGTATGTATGTGCTGGAAAGGTTTCTCTATTTTTTATAGTGCAATATTTGCCACATATGTGTTTGAGTATTTTAAATCTTGTTCAGAAAGGATTTTTGAGTGTAGGTTTATTCTTCTACTGGTCAAGTATATTAAAGAACAGATGCTCTTTGATGATTGTTAGTTTTGTTTCATTAATTCTCCTTAATCATATCTAACACTCTTTTTTACTCCAACTGAGGTTTTGTTTACCTGATCTGTTGCACATAGGGAAGTGGTTTTAATAGCTTATTCATCAAGATACATTGAGATCAAGAGTGTGATCCCTCAACCTCTCTAAAACTATTTTCTTTAAAACATTTTGAACAAGGTGTGCTAGGATTGACTCTTTACCAGTCAAGAGTCAACTTCTAGCGCTAACACATATCACAAAACTCATTCTTCAAACTCATTACTTGTCCAATATTCCAGGAATTAGGTTAAGTGCTTCAATTAAGGTTTCTTAACACAAGGGTTATGGTTTTGTTTCTGCAACAAAACTTTGACTGCAACTGCAACTGAGAAAATCCTCCCAATCTACCTTCCAGTGGTTAGATTGTCCGAAGATAGTGTGGTCCCATAACCTGTTAGAATAATAGGTGTGCTCATTTCACCATAGACAATATAGCAATATTTTCACCCAACGATTGGCACAAAGGCCACACCCGAGCACCTTAACCTTGGCAGAGAGAATAATTCTGGAAGAAAACTCTATAAACAATAGCCAACCAAGGTAGTGTACCTTTCTCCAAATCTAGAATACCAAGAAAAAATTCAAAACCATAACCAAGAAGAAAGTCCAACCATAACCAAAGATCAAGTCACCACTGCACCTCTCCTCCAGTAATGCACACCACTTGTCATTATGCAGTTGTGAGAGTGAGTGTGACAAATGAGCTCTAGCGCCCTCTTATTTATAGTCCTCCAAGTGACCTAACTGGGATGACTTCTACTTCTGGAGGATAATAATTTAATATAAATTATTATCTTGAGATGACTTGTCTTCTAAGGTTATTTCGTAACCTTCTATGGTTTCTCTTTCTTCCTGGAATATCCTAGTCTTGTCAAAGGTTACACGTAGAGGTTAATACCTCCCGCAACTACCATAATATCAACATTGGTCTCTCTCTTGGTGATATTCTTGGTGATATTATTGCTAAGTATGACACAAATTTGAGAGAGAGAGAGAGAAATGCAATTGCAACTGTTACAGTTGTGTATGGTACTTGTTTTGTGGATATGGAGACTCTCTCTCTTGTGCACTACCCTTAGAGAAGTAGTGCTCTACTTGTCTTGAGTTGTTGCTACGGTTAAAAAGTAAGGTTTAACTTTTGGTTCTAGAGTAGGCTTGCCATAATTATTCTAAGTAAAGGTTAGTGTGCTTGGGGGTGGAATATGTGAATGCCTATGGTTTGGTGACAATGATGTGACATTTTCTATTCTTAAATGAGCATACCAAAATTTTCAACATGGTATCAGAGCGAGGTTTCCTTCATAACAATATAACAGTTGGAAGGAAGATCCTCAATTTCCCCCATTTTCAATCTTGTTGAGCACTTACTGAACTCACTAAGAAGGTCACCTAAGTAGGGTGCATCTCTTCCTCAGATAATATCTACAAATTTCTGAAGTTGAGATATTATGGTTTCCTCATAAAAACTCTAGGTTTGCAGTGTTGGTTCCTTCATGCTAGTTACAACACCATTTGCAGTGCCAACACTAGTTGCAGTAAATATTTTGTGAAACGTTGGGCCTAATATTTGGTTTTTCTAGTGAGCCTTACCCTAGCGCATCTCCAGTTACCTTTAGATTGCAATTTGGAGCACTTTGAAGTTTTAGGGTTCTTCATTGCTTGTTGTTGTTGTCGGATGGTTCCATTGTCTATTGTTGCATATCGTTGTTGCCATATGTATTTACTTATATATTTTTAAATTGTATCACTATTTTGAGTGTGATTACAGGAAAAGGGATCTCTAGTCCAAGAAACAATTATAGATCCAGAGGGATCACATATCCAACACATTCAGAGGAACAATGCACTCCAGGTTTGATTGTTTTCATATGCCTCTAGTTGTTATGGAATTATTGTGACCTTATGAACATCTAGTTGTATTTTGATCTATTGAAGTTATTATTATCATACTATCCTTTGTTAAAAGTTAAAGTTATAAACTAACTTTAGTCAAAGTATTAGATTGATTAAGATTGAGACTTTAGAGTTTATTTGCACTATATTCTCTAACTCAGATTTATGTCTAGAAAGAATATTGTCTTAAGGACAAGGGATAGTTTGAAGAGAATACTTGTCATCTTGAGTGAAGGAGACTCAAAATAAAATCAACAACACTCATTCTTGAAGAAAAGAATCTAGGTTCTAGGTTTGATTAAATTAATAAGTTTCCAATCTTCACGTATCAAGTTTGATAATTGCTACATTACTAGTTGTGACAACAATCCTTGAAAGGTTCTACTACTGCTAAATACAATGAATACTTGGTAGCATGTGAGTATTGATGATATAAATTCTTAGAAAATGAAATAACATCTCCTCTAGGAGATAATTCTTGTTTTTCTTCCAGGAGGGTCATCTTGGTAATAATATGATGATTACCATGAAATTGTATTTTTTTTTTTATTCTTGTTGACATAGATATGTTCTTATGAAAATGCTATTATAATTTTTTTTCGTATTTTCTTATTATTGTATTTTTATTTTGGTTCTTGTTCCAGGAAGGTCACAAGTAATAGCTCTGAGAAGGAGATACTATGATTATTGTTCTCATTTTTGTTTTTATTATTATAAGAGTATTTTCCCTTTGTTGTCCTTGTTCCGAGAAGGTCACAGGTGATAACTCTGAGGGAATCTATAGTGACGATTGCAAGAGACAACATATTGGATGGTATCTAGTTTGAGACATGGAGAAAACTATCCAGATAATAAGTTGTATACATGACCGTATACATCCATGTACCAAAGAAGAAGAAGAAGATAAAAAAGGGTACTTTTGAGAGATACATAGTATATCATATGGAGATTGATTTTAATGAGAAGAAGGATCCAAATATGATCAAACAAATCCCTATAGTGTAGTTTCTCATACTTCAGATCATCAACAAGAGTTATTAGATCCATAAGGGCCTACCCAGAATCGTTGCAGTAACCAATAAGAGATCAACGCGGTCCCATGAAACTTTGCAGGATGTAACATTGAAGAGTGATATCATGAGGATAACATGGCTTCAAATATTATACATACTCATAGGGAGTCAAGCTTCAGAGGGAGAATGGAGACTCAGAGACTTTCAAATTCAGATGGAAGAGAGAGACGTATTCCGAAACTGACATAAATATGACATGGGTTGAGAAGGATATATCGAAGCTTTAGAGGCTTCGAGGAGATATGAGATATTATGGGAATATTCCCTTGCTTCAATAGAATTTTCTATAGTGACCAAGGAGGAAGATAATCAGAAGGACTTGGATACATAGCTTTTCCTTGGTTCTGAGACTAGAAGGGAAGTAAGTGGTGGCTTCCAAGTTGATCTACAAGATCAATCATGTTGCAGATAAATATCCTAGATATGTATAAATCATGATTTGTGTCAAGAGGATTCTCCTAGCAAGAGGAAGAAGACTATGACGATACAATTTCTCTAGTATATTGCTGCTGAAGAACATGTATAATATATGTTGACCAATCCTCTATCATGGACAATATTGGAGTGGTCCAAAATTTTTTTCTTGAGTAGTGAGAAGTGATGTGTTCCCAGGTAGTGGGAAGTGATGAGATCCCTAGTAGTGGGAGCTACTCCAACACAGGATAGTATCCTACCCCAGGGCAGGTTGGTACTCCAACACAGGATAGTATCCTACCCCAGGGCATGTTGGTACTCCAACACATGCTGGTATGCTACCCCAACATAGGATGGTACTCCAACGCAGGATGGTATGCTACCCCACTACAGGTTGGTACTCCAACGTAGGCTGGTATGATACCCCAGCGTAGGTCGGTACTCCAACGTAGGCTCGTATGCTACTCCAGTGCAAGTTGGTACTCTAACGTAGGCTAGTATGCTACCCCAATGCAGGTTGGTACTCCAATGGAGGCTGGTATGCTACCCCAGCAAAGGTTGGTACTCCAACACAAGATGGTATGCTACCCCAATGTAGGTTGGTACTTTTACGCAGGCTGGTATGCTACCCCAACACAAGTTGGTACTCCAACACAGGCTTATATGCTACCCCAATACAGGTTTTTACTCCAACGTAGGTTGGTATGATACTCCAACATAGGGTGGTATATTACCCCAATGAAGGTTGGTATGTTACTCCAACACAATCTGGTATATTACCCCAACGCAGGTTGGTATGCTACTCCAACGAAGGATGGTACACTACTCCAATGAAAGTGTAGAAATTATTATGACATATGGATATGTGATTGACAACAAGACAATGACTGAGGTTTGTATAAGCATAGAAGCAGTGATGATGATTGTGCCAAGAGGAATACCTTCCTTGTTAATAGGGAGTGAAAAATTTTGTAGTCAGATTCTGTGTGAGCTAACGAGTTACTAGTTTTGTATGAACTAGATGTCGACCTGTAGTGTCGGAAATGATTCCCAGTTAGATTTTTGATCGATATCATCAGAGGTTACTAGCTGGAGGGCCAACCAGTATTTTTGGAGGTGTTTTCCAGCTATATGGCTAATGTGTGGCTATGATGGTGATACTTGTTACATGATCTATTTGATCATATGATAGCCTATGTGTCTATGGTGATGCTACCTTTAGACTAGTCTACAATAAAATGTGAGTCTTTCCATGCCATGTGAGATGGATGGATGTGTTTGAGACCACTACATGAAGAACATCTTAGTTAATACCTCCCTAGATAACATGGAGTGTTGATGTTTTGGTAGCTTCGAGAGGTGTTAACCTCCATGTGTAACCTATGACTTAGAATAAAATATTTTGGAAGCAAGTGAACCATTAAAACGATGTGTGGAAACCCTAGAAGACAAGTCAGCCTAGAAGAATAAATAATATTAGAATATTGTCTTCCAGAAATACAATTCAGCTCCACAAGAAAAATATAAACAAAAAATATAATTACCAAAAAGTTAGGTCGTCCTAGCCAGAAAAGTTACTGGACAAATTAATATAAATAGAGGACGTTTTAGCTCATTTTTACACCCAGTTAATGGACAAGTCTTGTGGAGAGCTCCAGTTGTAGCTTCAATTGTAGTTGCTATGAGGAATAAGGTCACATGGTCATCTCTTGGGCTTGGTATCTTTCCTCGTGATTTTCTTGGTGATATCTTGGTGATGTTATTCTTAAGTATGGCACAAGTTTGAGAGAGAGAGAGTAGTGCAGTTGCAACTGCTGCAATTGTGTATGGTACTTGTTATGTGGATATGGAGACTCTCTCTCTTGTGTGCTACCCTTGGTGAAGGAGTGCTCTACTTGTCTTGAGTTATTGTTGCAGCTAGCAACTAGTGTTTATCTGTTGGTTCTGTAGTAGGCTTGCCAGAATTATTCTAAATAAAGGTTAGTGTGCTCAGGGGTGGCATATTTTAATTCCTATGGTTGGGTGACAATGATGTGACATTGTCTATGGTTAAATGATCATACCAAAATTTTCAACAGTCCCTGGGTTTTGATATCTGGAAATTTGTATAATATAGGTACAATGAACTGCTACGCCTCCCACATACACAATTGGAAATAATATTTGAAATGACAAATGCAAGTGTTACACATCAAAATTACTCACTTCGATAGTGTCACAAGTGTCGTCATTACAAGTGTCGCAAGTGTCAGGGAAGCATACTACCATGATGCCTATGTGATGCCTATAAATGACATCATGAGGACACTTGGCACATGTCAAACATTTGATTTGGAAGAGGAGAAAAGGTTAACTGGGCTAATGAACCTTTTTCCATCTGAAAACACTCAAAAAACTAAGTTTTTGGAGGAGAGCGCTCCTCTATACCTCTTATGGGAGTGCTGGCGCCCCTCCTTACACTATCTGGGAGTGCTATAAAGATCACTTGGCCCTTATAGGGGAGTGTTGGTGTCTTTAGGAGTGTTGGAGCCCCCCTTAAGCCTACTGGGGAGTGCTACAACACTCTGATGGCCCTTTTGAGGGAGCGTTTCCTATTCTAGGCAGTAGTTAGGTTGTTGAGATGAATGGGGGAAGGATCCTTTCATTCTTGGAAGGCAGTTGGATTCAAATCCCTAGTCCATCCATGATCTTAGGGCAAATCCTCAACTGAAGGAGGAAAATCCTCAAGTTCCCCAAGGATATCTCAAGTGGTTAAAGCCTCTCCAAGGCTATATAAGCAAACTTTCTCATGGTGAAAAGGAGGACTGAAAAGGGAGAATCACACCAAACTTATGATCTTATAAGTGGTGTTGGAACAAAGATATTTTGGAAGCAATAGACCTATGATGTCATATGGAGCAATCGGTGAAGTTATTATCATTCGGATCGTGGATATTTTGAGCAAGGGGTAGACAAGGAGGACTTGACGAAACTACTGCAATTCATCTACGGTTGTAAGCAATGTTTTGTCCTCATTAATATAATTTGCTTGGCCTATTTCTTTCTAATTCATGTTCAATCTCACATGAATTTGTCTCTTTAGTAGATAAACCTATTTCAGACTAATCTTGATAGAGTAGGAAGTGGTCGTACTTTGTTTGTCTACAGGGTTTATCGAGGAGTGAAAGATTGGAGCTCAATTTAGAGTGTGCAGGGACAAACACCAGTAAAATGTACTTTTTTTTCTCCTTCCTCTTCACACACTAGTCCACCTAGATCTAAAAGGAATTCAGTGACCATGATAAGTACTTTTTGTCTTAGAGTTAAGAGTCTATCTCTTTGAGGAAATCTACTTGTCTGCAGGGAGATTTTCCTTCAACAAAAATTGGCGACTCAACTGGGGAATCAAATCGAAACTTTTGGTTTTGATTTTTCCTCATAGACCTTGTCTTAAAATTTTATTGTTTTCAGACCTTGTTCACCCCTTCATATCTGATTGCACTTTCTGATTGACTCTTTACCCCATCACACTCAGCCTGATTGTCAAAATTTGATTGAAATTTTGGGTTTTTTGGATTTTTTCTGAGCTTTAGGACTCCAGCGCTCCCCTGCCTTGTTAGAAGGGTGGAAATTATTACTTAAGCTGCTATATAGAGTGTTATAATTCCCTAGTGTCCTTTACACTAGAGCGCCAACCCCTTTTTGCACAAAATCTCTTCAAAAATTGCATTTGTTGGAGGTCCAGATCCTGATTTTTCACTTGCTGAGCTGCTTTGTGATTCAATGATTCTTCCTTTGACCTTTGACATGCTTCATCCTGATAAGTAAACACCTTGTTGTTCAGATTGTATGCCTTTATTCATTGTTTTTGAGTTTTTGTTGTTGGGAGCTTGAAATCAATCCATTGTTTTCTTCTCTCCTATCCGACTGAGTGGGAACTCCAGTGAAGGACATCTGAAGTCTGTGACTCTTCTCACTTGGTTTTTTGAGGTCATTGTTCTTCGAACACCTCATTTTTTTGTGAATTGTTTGATTTTGTTTTATTATCTTTTATCTTTTGTTTGCTTCTTGTTTCGATTATAGCAAGAGGGTGTGTGTTGTGTGTGCGAAATCTGATCATACTTGTCTGAATCTCCTTGATCTGAAAAGGTAGTTGATAGGAGAATTTTTTCGCATTGAATTAATCATCATTCACATACAAATGACAAAGACACATATTAGTGCTTGATTTGCTTATTAGAAGGCATTTTTGAAAATGTTTTAGCATTGCATTGGATGAAATTGATAACCAATTGTTTGAGGACTTTTCATATTAATGTTTGAAAGTGAAAACGACTCCTTCTCTTTCCCTTAAATAGACACTCATTGAAAATAAATGATTGCTTATCATATTATATGCATCTTTTTGGGCATTGAGTCATCATTCCATCAGTTTCACTTTCATACACCCTTTGAGTAAAGAAAATCTATAAAATAAACACTAATTAAAAATTATCTAGAACATTTTTGTTTTTAGGATATTCTACCAACAGTAGACTAGGGTTAGCACTTTGGATTAGGCTGTGAGTACAACTCTCCAAAGTTTCCAAAACAAACATTAGCATCTTGAGCTAGGGAGAGTCAAATCCAATTGTCGTATTGTTTTTTTGGGATCCCCCTCTCACACAGGGGTTATGCACGAGGTCGCATTCAGGCGAATTACAGAGATTATCCCTCTGTGGTTCGACTATTTATAGTGGTCAGATCGTATATTGGGGGTCACTGAAAGGTATACCCATGATTATGTGTGGGAGACTTTCAGGTTGATTTTAGACTTATTATCCTGCCCATACATTCTGGATCAGACTATCGATTGTACCCGCCCAGGGACTCACTGAGAATTGGTGTCTTTAGTTGCCATAATCTTTAGGTACTTACACAAGGTGACGGTGAAGGGAAGTCTCACTGTACCTGGAACAAACATTGGTCAAACCCACTTGGGCTCCTTGGAGGGTAAATCCACAATTACTACGTGGAAGCCTGCACCAAGGTAAAAGTCCGTTAAGCAGGTCGCCATTATAACTATTCCACCATATCCCAGCCCCTTCTCGACTTGATCACACGACGTTGGATTTCATCACCAACTAGTACGATCACCGAGAGAAGTTTTGTCTGCTTGGTTGATTCCTAGATTTTATTAGCGAATGTTGTTTCTTTTTCTTAGTTGGCCCTAGATTTTCAGTGTGTTCTGTTATTCTCCACAATTGAGCCCGTAGACGATAAAGGTCTTCGTCGATCACGTAGGATGCAAGGGTTGCCTCTGGAAGGATATCAACCCTTACCTCCTAACCCTCCAGAAGACAACTACCGTAGAGAGGTAGAAAATCCATCTGATGCCAGAAGTGCTATTGCTCCTCTGTTAGATAACTTAGAAGACGCTTTGGACACAATTGAAAATCCCACAACACTTGTGTCGGTAACTCCTCTTGAACCACTTTTGGTTCATTTAGATGCTCTTGGGAACATCATAGATGAAGAAGTCCCACGATTACCGGAGAGGATCTTTACTGAAACATATATGGGATCCACAGAACCAATCTTTGGTGACGAGTATAGGACTCTTGTCCGTCCTAGCACCGCAGTAGAAACCAATCCCACACCTACTTATTCTGTATGGAGGACTTCATCGAGATGCGATCTCTATGAGCATTTCGAATCTATTCGACAACCCTTTCATCCTCATGACCCTCCTAGTGAAACAGGACCCTCCGGTCAAACAATGAATCTCCCAGTCGATCAGGTTATTCACTCTACTGCTACACCAACACAAGTCCATCCTAATGGTAGACTGATCACCTCTACTCATCCCCAAAGAACTTCAATCTCTACCCCTGTTTCTACAATTTTTTACTCTACAGCTCTGCATGTTCCACACGATCCTGTTGGGACATCTTCTCACCCGAGAATGTAGACCCCTACTGGCCAAACACAACCATATGGAGGGAAACCACCATCCAATGAACCATTTCCTCATGGAGGACTACCTTTCCATGGCGTGCCTACCCCTCCCAGGGGACAGTCCCCTTTTCATGCTCCTCCTGGACGGAAACCTTCATTTTCTAGTTATACCCAGGTTGTAAATCCACCGCTGGCAGGGGGGCAACCCTCGTTTGCTAGAAACCCTTCACAATCCTAGGGAGTATCCTCAGGAGGCATTTTTACCCAACCCCATGTTGGGGGGCACTTGTATAATAATCCACTAGGAAGAGTATCCAATTCTATTTCTTCCGGAACATCTTATGGGCAATCTTATCCGATCGGCATCCAAAATACCACCTGGAGTTCTTCAGGACCACAATCTTATCCTCCTCATGGGCCTCATGTGTATCTGCCTCCAGGATCTACCCCTTACCATTCTCAAGTCCAAAATGGTTATCCTCCTCACGGGGAAATAAATCACTTGGCCTATAATGTTCAGAACCCATCGAGTTATGCCCATGTTTCTCATGCACCACAGAATCCTTCTTATCCTAGCCAGCAACAACCATATGTAGGAGGACCTACTAGTTACAACTATCCACCTAACCCAGTCTATGGTCCTACTGGTGTTCCTATGTCGTACCAGTATCATTTTCACATTAACCGACAATTGCCTTTCCTTGCGACTCTGGATCTCCCAGACTTGTCTCGGTTAACTAATGATCCTATTTCTCATTCACCGGTTTGGCCAGTCATTCCAGCTAAACTTCCTTTTGATATTCTGAAATTTGACGGAAACCCTGACGAAGATCCAAACAACCATGTGATGACTTTCCATTTGTGGTGTTCATCAAACTCCCTCATGGATGATTCTATACGTTTGCGTCTTTTCCAGTGAACACTTACCGGTTCAGCAACAAAGTGGTATATTGAACTACCATGTGCTTCTTTTCATGACTTCAATTCCCTTGCCATGTCTTTCCTCATGAACTTTCAACTGCCTATTCACTACGAGATGGGTACTGAACTCTTGACCTCCCTTCATCAAACTAACTTCGTGCATATCTCTGACCATATTCATGAGTGGAGGCGACGATGAAGGATGATCAAGGCAGTCATTCCTGACATGCTCTTGGCATAAAGGTTTACTAAATCACTGTTACCCATGATTGCTCGCAATGTCACTATGGGTGGTGCAGTCATAGAGGAACAAGCCATCGCTCAGGCTCAATACTTAGACTTGGTTTATTCCCAATCTGGTACTTTGTATGATTTTCTTTCAAATGCTGCTCGAGATAATACCGATCCTTCTAAGCCATCATCCTCATCTCATGCGGATGGTGTTATCGGTTCCGTCAAAACTCAATCTTTTTCCAAATCAACTACACCCTCCTCTACCTCCCCCCAAACTCAGATCTCTGAGGTGAATGCACTTCAATCTGCCCCTTCACAACAATCCGAAGGTAAGAAGAAGACAAAGAATAAATAAAAAAATAATAATGAACAACCCAAAAATCAAACACCTACTACCGAAAAGCAACCACAACAGAAACTGAAATTCTCATGTATCATTTGTGGTGACGATCACTACACTCGAGATTGTTCGCTTCACAATGAAGTGGCCAAAATTTTCCAAGGGAAGTCACAACCTGTTGTGATTATTCAGCCTTTTCCACAACAACAATCCATGGTTGCTCAAACCCCCTCTCCTAGGGGTGGTTCTAGCGAACCTAATGATGAGGCCTCGTCGAGTGCACATATTTATATGTTTAATGGGATCAATTTGACCACTCTCTTTAAGACCTATGACACACCAGGTAACCCTGACAAAGGAAAAGACACTAACGGTGCCAACACATTACCGGATCCATCATCATCCTATGTTAGTCTTCCATCGGTTAATCCTCTGTCTGGACCACTTCAGATTGAGAAACCCACATTAGAATCTATCTTACGCCCTCCTAAGATCACTATCCACAAATCTACCTTTAATCCTAGTTCACATGTTGCCCAAAACTACAACATTGTTGAAGATTTGGCTCAAGAACCGTGTGCTATGTCTGCGTTAGAAGTTCTACAACATTGCCCCAGTCAACGTAAAATGCTCTTGACCTCTCTTAGTGCTGTTGATCCTGAGTCATCCAATCAAATCATGTTTAACCTAGATAATTATGTGTCTCGACTCTCCCACCAACTTGCTTTCCAAGTTGATTTTGTTGTTCACAATCAACAAATCCACCGAACTATTCTGGATGAGGGAGCCTCAACTTGTGTCATGTATTTATCATGTTGGAAAGGTTTAAAATCACCAGCACTCAACAAATCCCCAATGATGTTACACGCCTTCGATGGGTGAGGTTTTCATCCCCATGGTCTTTTACAGTCCCTGCCCATCCAATTGGGTGGAAAAACCATTACTGTTGATGTCGAGGTGGTCGATGCTCCCCTTGATTACAACTTGTTACTTGGAATAAGTTGGTTTTATGCCATGACTGTCGTTTCCTCGTCAGTTTTTCAATGTGTCCAATTTTCTCATCAGGGAAAAATTGCCACTGTTGATCAGTTGGATTTCTGCACGACCGATGCTCGCATTCCCGCTACCAACAATATTCCTTTCTTGGGAGACCACAAGATCACGTATGAAAGTGTTGGTGTTGGCTTACTGAAATATTCTAGCCTCATGGGTACCTTCCCTACACCACTTCCACCGACTACACATCACATTGCCACCATCGATATGATTTCAACCGCAGCTTATCAATCTTTGGAATCATCTGACCCTTGGATTGTACCTCGTCCGTTGGGATTCGATGCACTAGGTGACACCGTGCCACTTAGTCCAGCTGAAACATCATACGTTTCTACCCAATCTGCTTCTCCCTCGTCAGATGCCCAACATCTATTGGCACTTGACAGTTCCTTGATACAATCACAGTTGAGTTCCTTATCATCTGCGATCAATTACATTTCCCCAAACTTTCCTTCGGATGAATCTATTCCAGAAATGTTTCACATTGAAAAGTCCCCTCGAGATAATAAATGTCACAGATCCTCTTTTCTTCCCCCTCGTGCAAAAATTCGGGCAGATATACCATCTATCTGCCCTCATGGTGTTGATTTTTCATCATCTCCCATGCTTTCCACTTCCAATGATTTGGATCCGATAGTGGACATGGTGATTTCTTCGGTAGGATTATTGGAGCCTGATCTCCTTACTCCTATCGCGGCCCTCGACATGTGTTCCTTCTCGAGTGATTATCTTCCATCTAGTGAAGATCTCCTGGAGGCCATGACCACGTTTTATCCATTGACATGGTATGCTTCCAGGGCTTTATCCTCTTGGAAGCCATGATCCAGATGAAACCACGAGCATAGTTTCTCTTCTCTGTGGCAAGCTCGTTAAAAAAATGAAACAAAGGTCATGAGAATAGTTATTTTCCTGTGTCAATCTTGTTAAAAAATGAAACAATCACCTCTCTTGAACCTTCTTTTCATCCACCCTTCTCCTTCGATGAATGAATCGAAGCTTGGAGGGCATGTCTCCAGCCTTTGCTAATCATTCTGGAGTTAAACCACTAGCTTTCAAGATGGGGGCATACCGAGCTTAGTCTTTGTTCTTTCTCATACTCGTAAATACATGAGAATGAATCCAGGTAGACTTTTATAGCTTTTTCGGACCTGTATGGATACACGAAAAAGGAACCCCCTGGAGTCTCCTTTAAGTCTTTTCAGACTCTCTAAACATGAAAAGATTGCTGAGTGATCTTGCTTCCTTTCCCACTCGTTAAAAGGTTGGAAAGGGAATCTTTTGAGTGATAATTTGTCTCTTTTTCGGCCTCGCGAGACTAACATTACTAAAAAGGACAACATTGGAGTCATCTTTAAGTTCTTTTCAGAATCTCTAAACATGAAAAGATTACCGAGCGACTTTGTTCTTTTCATGCTTGTTAAAGTATTTGAATAAAACGTCTGTTGAGCAATAGTTTATCCCTTTTTCAGTCTCGTCAGACTAATTTACGAAAAATGAACTAAGAGAGTTATCTTTTAAGTGCTTTTCCAGACTCTATAATCATGAAAAACCTTCAAGTTTTCTGTCTTTGGACTCGCTAAACAAAATATCGACAGAACCATATGGGATCGAACCCTTACTTCTTCCAGTTCGTTAAACAAAGGAAGAGGAACTTACCAAAGGTCAGTTTTATCGAGCATGTGTTATCCTCCTCGAGCTCGTTAAATTAAAAAGAGGTACTCGCCTATCTAGATGGGGGGAAAAATTGAAAGAAGCAAGCCAAGCAGTTTTGTGAGAACATTACCAAGTATCTCTTAGAGTCTCCCTTGAACTCGACACTTTGTCTTTTGCACACATTATAATCCGCTGAACCTTTGCACTGAGCCAATCCTTTGAGTTTCTTTCACTCCTTTGGGTCACCTGACGTAAGTCACAACATCCACTACATCATAAAGTTTTGGTCCATGTCATGTTTCTGTTGTTGTGCCTCAGTGTTCAAGGGAAGTATCCACCTCGAGAGTCAGCTATCACAAATATCTTGTCTCAATACCCGTGTCATTCCATGTTCATTTGATCTACCAATTACATATCTATGTCTGTTTCATGTCGTTGATGGGGGATACATCAAGGCCCTCCTTCGACGAACCTATTCCTGTCGACTTCGATGCATTATCCAGGAACTAGACTTAGAAACCAGTTAGTACTTTGGGACCTGCATGCCTCAATGGCAGGCCTCTTCACATTCAACAATGGTTTTACATCATCGACCTCTGATCGGATGATTCCATGGATGTTCGACTCCAACTCATCCATTCACATTCATTGGAATGTACTAGGGTACCTTGGGAATCATTGACATTAATGGTGATCTCCCTCGTGCTTGTTAACGATTTACATCATTGACTGGTAATCAAGTGTTTTCTTCCATGTTCGACATTAGGACATTTATTCATATGGTTAGATTCATACTACATCGGGATCGGTAAGAAGACGCTAGGTTGAATGATCACTTTGATACATACTTTGCCCAGGTTGCGATGGAGTTTCTTTTGAACAATGACACATATACTATTACATAGATCCACTTTGTATTAGTCGTGGCTATGTCTTATCATCTCGTAGATCCACTGTGTATTCTTTGTGGCTACGATCAGTTCAGGTCATGGGAGTATAGATCCACAATGTATTTTCAGTGGCTATACCTTTTTATCAATACAATTATGGATCTGCACTATATTTTATGGCGGCCATATCTTGCAAGTCTTGATCACCCAAGCATAGGTATGCTTGCCTTGGGTTTGAAACATGCCATAATATTTTTTGGATGTTTGTGTGCAGTTTTTGTTAGGTTCTCTGCATCTATACCCTTGCTTGAAAGTCTACAAAGAATTTCAGTTATCATTTCTCATATTCTAACTTCATACTTTGGGGGGCAATATGTTACACATCAAAATTACTCACTTCGATAGTGTCGCAAGTGTCATCATTACAAGTGTCGCAAGTATCGCATTTTTCTCACAAGTGTCACAAGTGTCAGGGAAGCATACTACCATGATGCCTATGTCATGCCTGTAAATGACATCAGGAGGACACTTGACACATGTCAAACACTTGATTTGGAAGAGGAGAAAAGGTCAACTGGGCTCATGAACTTTTTTCCATCTAAAAACACTCAAAAAACTAAGTTTTTGGAGGAGAGTGCTCCCCTATACCTCTTCTGGGAGTGATGGCGCCCCCCCTTACACTATCTGGTAGCACTATAAAGCTCCTTTGGCCCTTCTGGGGGAGCACTGGTGTCTTTAGGAGTGTTGGCACCCCCCTTAAGCCTACTAGGGAGTGCTATAATGATCGGATGGCCCTTTTGAGGGAGTGTTTCCTATTCTAGGCAGTAGTTAGGTTGTTGAGATGAATGGGGGAAGGATCCTTTCATTCTTGGAAGGTAGTTGGATTCAAATCCCTAGTCCAACCATGATCTTAGGGCAGATCCTCAACTGAAGGAGGAAAACCCTCAACTTCCCCAAGGATATCTCAAGTGGTTAAAGCCTCTCCAAGGCTATATAAGCAAGCTTTCTCATGGTGAAAAGGAGGACTAAAAAGGGAGAATCACACCAAACTTATGATCTTATAAGTGGTGCTGGAACATAGATATTTTGGAAGTAAGAGACCTATGATCTCATAGGGAGAAATCGGTGAAGTTATTATCATTCAGATCATGGATCTTTTGAGCAAGGGGTAGACAAGGAGGACTTGACGAAACTGCTATAATTCATCTACGGTTGTAAGCAATGTTTTGTCCTCATTAATATAATTTGCTTGGCCTGTTTCTTTCTAATTCATGTTCAATCTCACATGAATTTGTCTCTTTAGTAGATAGAACTATTTCGGACTAATCTTGATAGAGTAGGAAGTGGTCTTACTTTGTTTGTCTACAGGGTTTATTGAGGAGCGAAAGATTGGAGCTCAATTCGGAGCGTGCAGGGACAAACACCAGTAAAAGGTACTTTTTTTTCTCCTTCCTCCTCACACACTAGTCCACCTAGATCTAAAAGTAAGTCAGTGACCATGATAATCACTTTCTGTCTTAGAGTTAAGAGTCTAGCTCTTTGAGGAAATCTACCTGTTCGCAGGGTGATTTTCCTTCAACAACAAGAGCAACCAATGCCATCCTAGGAGGATTACTCAATCTTATATTTGTTAAACTAATTCATTGTAATTCAACAAAATAAATCTGGGACAAACTAAAGGTCATATATGAAGGAGATAACAAGGTCAAACAAACCAAACTACAAACCTACAAAACACAATTTAAAAACTTGAAAATGAAAGAAGAAGAGAACATATCATAATATGTTCAGAGAGTGGTTGAAGTGACCAACTCAATCAGATTTTTAGGAGAAGAAATCAAAGATCAAACCATTGTACAAAATATCTTGAGATCATTACCTATGAGATATGATACTAAGGTTTCTACCCTTGAAGATAGACCGGACCTTGATAAGATCACAGTGGATGAACTAGATGGGATCATCACAACATATGAGATGATAAAAGGGCAAGAGAAACCAACAAAAGGAGAAATAACCTTCAAGACATAAAAATAAAATAAGAAACAAGAACACTTGTCTAATTAAGATCAGTCAAAGATATACAATGAAGAGATAGCTAACTTCATGAAGAAACTCCAGAAAGGATTTGGAAAATATAAAGGAAAGTTACCCTTCAAAATTTTCAATTGTGGTAGAATCAAACATTTTGATAAAAAATGTCCCTATCCCAAGCAAGAGGATAGTGATGATGAAGAACCCCACAACCATAAGACCATAAAAGGGACAAATACCAATGTAATAAAAAAAATTATAAGAAAAAGAAAAAAATCAACTCCAAAGAAAACATTAGTTCTTCAGACATGACTGAAGATGATGGAGAGCTTCTATTTATGGGAATGAAAAATAATGATGTTAATAATAATGAAGAAAATTTTGAAGATGAAGGAGAAGCAAACCTTGAAGAAGAACTTATTAGTGCACTTGAAGAACTAAGGAAGTATAAAAAAATGAATAAATCATTAAGAGAACAATTGTCAGAATATGAAGAAGCACAAAAGTCAAGAGAAAGACAAGTGTCAAAAACCATCAAAGAAATAGGGCAAGTCATTAATGATTTGAAAACTCAACTCCAGGAAGCCAAGAGAATTGAAGAATTCATTTTAAAACAAATCAATGATAGGGAACAAGACTGTGAAAATATAGAGGCTAAAATTGATCTTCTAAAAGGAGAACTTGAGAAGGAAAAGAAGCAATCAAGATTTACAAACAACTCAAAAATTCTTGACAATACTCTTAAAAGTCAAAAATCACCAAATGACAAGATATGAATGGGATATTATTAGAATTCAACCTCTAAAATACAAAATATTGACAAAAAGATGATTATTTATGCAGATGCTCTTAAAAACTCCTTGAAAAAGTGAATACAACACCATTGAAGAATATTCCTAATAAGCAGAAATCAACACCTCCCACAAAAGAAAAGGAAGGAAAATGGAATACAGTGACCAACGGGTTTTCCCCTAATAGATATCAACATATGCTCATTGGACACTGCTCCTCATGCAATAATTTTGGACATAAGGAAGTACACTGTAAGGATTATGGAAGATACAATCTTAGAAATGTCCAAAGGTATAAGAACAATAAGAACAATAGAAAGAAAATAAATTATAACTCTTTCTCTCCTTTACAAAAGTACAATGTTGAATGCCACAAGTGAAACAACTATGGTCATAAAGATAATGAATGTAGCCTATCAAAATATTCCATGAAGACATGTATCTCCAACATTCAAGAAAATTATAAGAAGACATGGATAAGAGAATTGAAAGTACAAAGAAAGAAATATAATGAAGATATTACACCTGAAATTAAGGAAGTTGATAATAGGAGAATGATGGGTGAAGTACCTGATAACGAATGTGAAAATTAGATTTTTTCTTATGAAATGGATCAAGCCCAAGAAAAAAGAGTTCCTAAAGAAGAATATGACACATTTATATATCTTGATGATGTCCTGCAAATCAACAATTCTTTATCCAATGAAAGAAATATGAAAAAAGAAAATTCTAAAGATGAAAATGAAGAAGCATCTATTTCACAAAACAATAGTGATGATGATGAACTCTCAGAAACAAATCAACTAGTAGAATTGAGAAATAAAGATATTGGAAGGTTTTCAATTTTATTTTAATAATTTACTAAAGTCCCCCTCAACTGAAAATACAAATAAGAGGAAGGAATGGATTAAAGGACTGTCTGCAATCTCAGTATCATGAACTGAATATGAAGAAAAACTTGATGACAAATTTGACCATCCCTTTAAAAATTTTTCGGCATTACAAAATGATGTCAATGGAAGATGATTCAAAATTGTTTTTATATTAATAATCAAGGAAGGTGTTGGAAGTAGGCCAAATAAGAAAGAAAGGTTATTTTGGGAAGAAAGGCATGCACAAGGAAAGCCACAGTTGGAAGGAAGAGAAGCATGAGTGCATGCATGGAAGACCTAACGACATTAGGGTTAGGGTTTTTTTAATACATTGTAATGGTTGATGATATAGAAACATATATATAGATATACCTAGGCAGTAGTTATAAGAGAGGAGACGAGGAAAGAGGAATTAGAAAGTCCGAAGAGATGACAGGAGGAAGGAGTCCTATTTTGATCACTAGCTTGTAATAATTTGTCATACGACTTAATTTTGTAAGTTGTTGAGATGTAGAAGGGTTAGGAGGGTAGATATTGAGGGTTAGATCACAAGCTAAGGATCATGGTGTGATCTAGTCCGCCTCGTAATAGATCTCGATCTTACTGAGGATGAGTTATAAAGAGCACGACATTGTAGTTTTGGAACTTCCATAATAGAAGAGCTTGAGAGCCAGATCTTTGTGGACGTAGCCCAGGAGGGGGTGAACCATGGTAAAACCCATGTTATATGATTGAATGCTTGTGTATATTTTATTAATTATAAGTATATGTTAGCATGATGAATGAATGAACTAATGAGTTGATTACATTACATGCATAATTGGGAATGATAGTATAATACTTTAATAAGTTAGATATAAATATCAGTGCACACTTCTCAGATCTCCATTCAATCCTGGACTGCAAACACCTGAGTATTGTAGTCACCCATTAAGACTATCTCGGGTGAGACTACATAGTGCACTCTATGTACTGAGTTGCCTTCTGGTTTACTAGGAGGGCTGATAGTTTTATAGGATTTTTTTGAACCCTAGTGAACTTGAGCCTGGGTCAATCATGTTAAAGGTATAAACTCAGAGATATTAAACCAAAGTAGAAGGGGATTTTGAGACCATGGAATCCCACAAAAGTAGAAGGGGATTTTGAGACCATGGAATCCCACAAAAGTAGAGATCAAAATCTGGATGAAGACAAAGGAGATAGATTTTTCACAGAAATATAACATAAACCCTAGAGTCACACTATGAAAATACATTAAGAAGTACATGTTTACTGATCTACATGAAGTATTTTTCTGTGATTTTCCACACTTATTGCAGGAGTGGATATTGAGGTTGAAGGATACTCACGCAACAAACTAGATCCAACAGTTAGAGTGGACCTTATTTCATATTTATTAGTTACAATAGGTGAATAACAAATTCACCCACACATATATTTTTGTCTTGACAGTATTGTAGCAGGCTTTATAACAGAATTTGTAGTAGATACAACAAAGTCGTAAAATGCAATAGAGAAAGAGTTTCTACGAGGGCCTCGAGGAAGGTATATTAGATTGTTCTATACTTCTATTAAGATACTTATCTATAATAGAGGTGTAATAAAAATGGAGTCAGACATCTAAACTTCCCTGGGTGCATGGGGGAAGGGGGAAAGCACTGACAAAAAAATGAGAAATGGAAGGAGAAATGGATAAAGGAAAGAAGGAGGAACCCTCAGAACCAATCATGATGGAAGAAGAATGGATCAAGTGGATCATGGTGACAGTTGGAAATACGCACAGTGGAGTACCCTACCAATATAAGGTGAACACAAATAAGAGAGTCGTAGCTGCGAGGGAAGGCTTGGAAAGTGATGAAGAAGAGGTAGAGGATCTTCGGGTTGTGGAGAAGATTGAGGAAATCCTGCGTGCAACATATGAGTTGAAGAAGAGAGGTACAAGAGAGGGAATAAAAGGAATCAATCCTATCCATATTAATTTCATTGTGGAACCCATCAACCCATGCATGACTAACACACCAAAAATAACACCACCTTTTAGACAACTGAATTTCGAGAGAAGGAAGACAGTAGGAAGTACATCTACACAAGGAACAAAAACTGGAGGAGCCAATTCAGGAAGCATTGGTCAATGATCTACATCAAACAGAGGTAGTATTTTAGCATTCAGGATGGCAGGACACAATCCCACCATCAAGTTACCAGAATTCAAAGGAAAACTGTCGGAGGACCCAAAGAAGCACTTGTTTATTTGTGAGAAGATATGGGAAGAAAAATATATCACAGACGAGGACACTAAACTTGCACAGCTAGCGATTACACTAAGGGATTGCGCACTAGATTGGTATATGAGTTTAGCCACAAACAATCCACTAGGGACAACCAGAATGATTTCAGATATCAAGAAATTGTTGATAAATGAGTTTCATATGTCAAGTTTAGAGGACCAGTACATGAATGAGATGATAGAAATTAGACAAAAACCATGAGAATTCGTATGGGATATTGACCAAAGATTCAAGAGACTGAAAGGAAATTTGAAATATCTCATGACAGATATGAAACACAGGCACATGTTCGTCAATTCACTATTACCATGCTTAAAATATCCACTGTGACAACAAAAGTCTCAAACACATGCAAAGGCTCTTTAGGCAACCCTGCAACTAGAATAAAACCAATATTAGAAGACGGATCCAGCCATTGAAGAGCTGAAGGAGGATTTGAAGAACTTAACATTCCAGCTAAACAAGAACAAAAGTAAGGACAAATGAGAAGTCGTTTGGTGTACCACATGCAGGATGAAAGGACACCATAAGAACGAATGTCCAACATTCATGTAGTACATGGAAAAAGGAATGCCAAATCCATTACCAATAGGAGGAATATGGTGTGAAATCTGTAAGAAATAGGGTCATGATCCATATCACTACCCAATGATGCATAAATACCAGACAGTCCCAAAGCGTTCATATTGAAATTTTTGCAAATCATTAGGCCACGACGACAAAGACTGTAGAACTATGGAGTTGATGAGAGAGAGGACATCAGGTGCAGGCAAAAACGATGATTGGGAAAGTTGCACCTCAGTTTAACCAAGTATTAGCCCCATACAACACTTCACAACCACAGTATAATACTACGCAACAACCATATAATATTGCGGAACCATAGTACAACATAACACAACCTCAATATAATACCACACAGTACAATCAAGCACCTCAGTATAACGCATCATGAGGAGATCGATCTGGCTACATAGGCAGAGGACGTGCAAGAGGAGGATTTGGAAGAGGTAGAGGACCAATGGTATGTCACAACTGTCAACAACCAGGAAATTATGCAAGAGAATGTCCACTTCCACCAACAAGTTGTATGTATTGTCGCGCATCGAATCATGACACAGAAGAATGTCCTACGTTACTAGGGAAGATACAGGAAAAGAGGAATCATGAAAACCAGAATGTTCAATGGATTTCAGTGGAAGCGAGGGATGAAGGACGAAACATCAACATAGTTACACGTGGAGGAGATAAAATAGGAAATGACACAGTCTGACAAGAGCCAGTACAACACTAGTGGGTGAAGAAGAATGTCGAACCAAGGAAACAGTTCAATGTGTAGAATGAGAAGGAAACATTTAAGCGAGCCAGACAAGACTTCATGAATCCAGACACCGCGTCGACCTCAATTGCGCAGCAGAATAAGGAAGTACCAGAGTACGCGATGCCTCCATCGTTGGATCATACCAAAGAAATGCAACCCCTGGGACAAGTAAGTACAATCAAAGGCTTTTTGCAATCATGTGTAAAATTATTGAATGATCCATCCTCTGTCAAAATATTGCAAAATATATTAGAAATATGTAGCATAGAGACAGATGGAAAGCTAGAACAAAAAATAGTCAATCACCTACATACAAGGAGAAGAAAAAGTAGGGAGTTCAGGATGAATGCCAACATCAGATATTTCAACATGGGAGATATCATACTAGATATAGGATCTGAAGTCAATGCATTTCCCAAGAAGACATGGAAATGTATTTTAGAGCTCGCATTAGGATATTCACCCATTCAGCTGAAACTAAAAAAACAACATAGGGTTCTACCAATTGGGAGACTGAAAGGAGTGACAGTAGACCTGGATGGAGTGCGCACTAAAGAAGACTTTGAAGTGATTGAAATAGTGGATGGTACAACACCATATCCATCACTGTTCGGCTTGGATTGGGCATTTGATAACCAAACCATAATCAATTTAAAGACAAGGAAAATGACAGTCAGGCGAATACAAGGTCAGTGGGCCATTAGACCCATCAAAAGGGGAAAGGTTTGTAAAACCTACTTGCTTGGACTTGGAGGAAATTAGCCAGTTGTACATAACAACTACACAAAATGAATATTATGTAAACCCAATTGTAGATGGGATACTCAGTTGGTGGAACATTACTTCATGTGTGTTAGACTCAAATACAGGTTTAGAGAACTAGAAACAAAGGCTACACAAATTTTCCACAAGAAGATGTGAAAAAATAGACCACAAAATAATATGGGTAGGTACGGAGATAAGGGAACCACCTAGTTTCCATGGGGTAAATGATATAGACACATTCTTGACACATTATGAAGATGAAGTGTTAGAAAATCAGAGACTCTTATCACTAGATATAGCACTCAAGGCCACACCTACAAGATGGTGGGGCACACACAAAGAAACAATCAAGGATTGGTACCAATGTAAGCGGTTTTTGTGCATAAGGTTTGGTGTAGAACAGAAAAGAAACCAACAATAGAAGTACGATGGACAGCGGAACACTTGGAGAAGTGAAGAGCATTGTGGAAAATGACACCCCCAAAGGAATGGCCTCATCATTTCGTACATACCTTAGTGGGAATCCCAACAAACTGGTATACAGACCATGAACTGTGCAGAGGAACTACAAGCTGGCTAGTATTGCAGAAGAACTTTACATTCACTTTCTCATTCGAGCATCAGAACCCCAATATAGATGCAACACTTAAGAAAATAAGAGGGGTGATAGATAACAGAGGAACAACAACAGAACAAATAGATAATGAAAGAACTACTGTCATGCTACCACGTGCAAGAAGAAGTACCAGAGGAAGACGACCCACATGATATTTGGATTGAGGAAGTGGAAGGCCCAAGAGAAGTGGAAGGTCCACCTCTAGAATCATAAGTAATTGTTGTGTTGATCAAGGTGAAGAAAGTCAACATTGGGACAATTGAGAATCCAAAAATGGTCAGCATTGGAGACTACTGGGATGAAAAAATAGTAGAAATCATAACATAGTTACTGCATGAGTACATCGACATGTTCCCCACAACATTTACAGAAATGAAGGGCATAGTAGGAGAAATAGGTGAAATGAAGATACCACTCAAATCCGAGGCAAGACTGATTAGACAACGACCATACAGACTATATCTGATTTATAAGAAAAACATTAAGGTTGATATCGATAGGATGCTTGAAGCCAGAATCATAGAACCCGTGGAAGAATCAGAATGGATAATCCCAATGGTAGTTTAGGAGAAAAAAAAGGCAGGATAAGAATATGTGTCGACTTGAGGAAGTTGAATGACGCATGTCTATGTTGGTTTATATTTATGTGTCTGAGTTTATATCTTCAATACGCTTGACCCATGTTTCATGTCTACTGGAGTTCCAACAAATCCTCTAAAACTATCGACCCTCCTGGTAAACCCAAAAGCAACGCAACTCACATAGTGCACTACACAGTCTCACCTAAGATAGTCTTAATGGGTGACTGCAATACTCACGTGTTTGCAATCCAGGATGGAGTGGGTATCTGGGAAGTGTGCACTAAGAATTCTACTTAACTTATTAATTCCATAAACTTCCATTCACGATTATGCATAGAATATAATCAACTCATTCATTTAGCATACTAATATCTACTTGGAAGTAGTAATGAAACACATGCATCTAATCACATAAAACAAGTTTTACCATGGTTCAACCACTCCTAGGCTACGTCCACAAAGATCTAATTCTAAGCTCTTTTGTTATAGTATTTACAAAACTACAACGTCGCGCACTTTACAACTCCTCTTCATTGGGTCAAGATCTATTATGAGGTGGACTAGATCACACCAGGATCCTCAACCTACAATATAACCCTCAATATCTACCCTCCTTACTCCTGTCTATATCAACGACTTACAAAGTTAGGTCGTATAGAAAAATATTACAACTAGCTATCAAAACAAGACTCCTCCTCTAGACTCTCTATATCTGCCCTCTAGCTCTCATCCCATCCAAATCTGGTCTCTCTTTCTCTTTTTCCACACTCTATGAGACCTAGGTATCTATATTTATACATTTTTGGCTCACCATCCATTACAATGTATTACAAAAACCCTAAACCTAACGTTGTTAGATCTTCCATGCATGCACGCATGTTTCTCTTCCTTCTATATGTCGCTTCCCTCGTGCATGCCTTCCCTCCTAAAATAGCCTTTCTTTTTTCTTTGGCCTACTTCTAACAGGCCCTCAAAACTGACATGTGTCTCGTCCTGAGCCACCTAACCTTTGTGTGATTCATCGATCTCCTTGATGATCATCTGGAACTTATCCCTGAGCTCTGTTGTTTGCGTTTGAGCCTGCGCAGTCTTCTCCTTGAGTGTGTCCAATGTTTGTACTGCAATCACATCGCTGACCAACTTTGCACACTCTGCCTGGGTCTGTGCCATATATGTCTAGCTTCCTCTTCCTATACAATGACCTCTACTACTCGCTTCTTAAGCGGTTCCATTTGATCCCAACGCTCCTTTTTATATGTCTGCACAATGATGAGTTCTACATATAATCTCTTCATTTCTTGCACCCCTTTGATGCGCTCTGTGATGTACATTTTCTTCTACCTCTTCCTGAGGTCTTGGATAGATGTGCTTATCCTTTCTTCTTCTTTGTCTCACTATTAGACCTGCTAATCCTCTTCTAGCTTCGTCCAGAGCTGTACTTCTTTTTCGAACAAGTTAGTTGTTGTGTTGACCTATCGTTCTATCTCCTATATATTCTCTATTTCTGCTTGCTTCCTTTGCTCCCTTACCTCCAATGGAGTGGTAGGTGTGATATGCTTGCGGAGATTCTCGATCTCCTATTGGTATTGATCGATTTTCTATGCAATCTAATAAATATTCTTTGTTTCTATAAGTTCAATCCTCTACGTAGTCTTTGGAATCTTCTCATAAGCTCCGACTACTTTTTTTCCCAATCCATTCACGCGTTCTCGCTCGTCTTTGGTCTGGATCTTGGCCTGCTCATATATCAATTCCATCTCCTCTCTCTTTTCTTTTTCTTGTTCCAATTCTACTAGATCTATGAGTGCGGAGACTGTACTTCCTATGTAACACAAACCTGTAGTTTATACAGGGCCTTGGTTGGTATCTGCGACAATACCAACTGTAATTGAGGTAAGTCATTTAGGGGTGTCTGCCCCATGATCTCATCCATTCCCAACATACTGGGTGTAACGTGAAATTTTGTACTTGACTGCAGTATTGTCTGGATTGTATCTTGCTTTCTTGCTTCAGGTTCTCCTCCTGTTTTTGATGTTGATGGACCCATTTCTATGTTACTTTTGGTTGCCTGTGCTTCCCCAATCTGCTTGAGGGGCTGTCACATGTCTGCTAGGTCTTCTTAAATTCTGTCCCTCTGGTGTACAACATTCTCAAAGTCCTCGAATGTGTGATCCTGGACCATTTGGGCTACCATTTCTACATCATCCTTCATGATCATGTATTCTGGAGGTGTTCTATGCACCTTCATTTTCTTGTGCACACCCCCCGTTGGTCCCTTAGGACTTAGTCGAGCCTGGCTCCTATGTATTAAGACTTGGTGTAGTCCCATGTGCTACCTCAACCTATTTCTATTGTACTTGGGGTGCCTGTGTATTATTCTTCTTCCCCTTATGGGTTCCTATCTTAGATATCCCCCCTTTTGTCTGCTTTGTCTTGGTCTGTCTTGTCGTTGGTTTCTTGGGCACTACAACTTCCTAGGGATGTGTCTGTTCCTTCCCTACCTCTTCAGTATGAGTATGTTCCTGCCTTGCCTCCTCCTCCTCTTCCCCTGTAGGTATGTCTCAAGTGAAAACTGGAATCCTCCAATCATCTTCCCAATCCTTGATATCATTTCTATGTCCCCCTCCGTGATGCAATAGCACAGTTGCAACCATTGCTTGTTGGGGTCCTTCCACGCCTGGATCCACATCTCATGTTGAGTGGCATTGAAGTTATCGATGCCCTGATAGTAGGCAACAACCTACGGTGTTATTCTCCAAAGTTTGGCGATGGTATCCTATAGATTGTGAAGATATCCTTTGAATATAGTTGCATTCATATTTTTGTTCCTAGCGTCTGAAGCGGTGCCAAGCGATAAGTACCTCGCTCCATGATTGGGTTTGGGTTTGGTGGTGAAAAATACATATTTCGGTTCCTTCCATCCCATAATGGCTATCATCATGATTAGTAATGAGTAATCAAATTATGTCCCCAGATCCTACGTATCTTTGCAGTCATCTACAAACAGATTCAAAAGATAGGGGTCCTAGCTGACTATGGTGCCCTCGACACATTGTGCTGCAACTATGACAACCTTGACCGATACTTTCTCCTTACGACATTTTCTAATCAGCTTATAGGCCATGATTTATGCAATCATTTTTCCCGCGATGTCACAGATCTGTTTGATAATGATTTTGCGCACCCCCCTTTCAGTGCCATATTTATTTTTCATCTCTTCAGCGAGTGCTTTCTCCTTTGTTTTTTCCTTGAGAAATTGTGTGGGATCCATGCCCCGTGATGGAAGCCCTGTAATGTGTACGATGAACTCTACGTCTATTGAGACGATATTGTCCACCACAAATCTCTGCCATGTGTGATTTCCATCAGCTGCTTGACACAACTATTTGTGTATTGTCCTATGCCAAAGTGTGGTTGTTCCACCAGACCTAAAATCCAAGTTTTTTCTAATCCTACTACCCACTGGAGTGGTTGATGAAACAGTTCCTAAAAGGTATCTACACCCACATTCTGTAAGTAGAATTTCTTTGCAAACTCTGAGAGCTTTTCCATGTCCAGTACATCATGGTATGAGTACTTGAGATTTTCTACATACCATAACAAATATTCTTTTACCCATACCCCTTCTGGTATGTGCGACAAAACAACTTCTATGGTGGGTTGTTTGCGTGGTGACCTAGGTAATGTGTTCTTTTCCTTTCATGGTGGTGGTTGACTCGAGGTTCCAACCTCTATTGGTCATTCTTCAATATACTATTCTGGCCATCTCCTGACATCTTCCAGTGCTCCCTCCTATGGGTGTTTCAACACGGTTGTCTGTGATTCATCTGGCTCAGTCGTTGCTTCCTGATTTGGAGCCATCCCATTGACTCTTGGGGATTCTTCAGGGTTTTCTGGTTGTGCTTGACTACCTGTGTCTACATTCTATTGGCCCTACTCTTCTTTCAACATATCTACATTCATGGATGTTGGTGTTGTCTGTTGGGTTTCCTCCACAATGGGTGTGGGGTTAACTAGTGTTGTATCCGGTGATGGGATTTCATCCACATTGACGACCTCTAACGGCTTATGTTTGCTTTCCTGTAATTTTATTTGTGCTCTGGTCCTAACTCTGGAGTGTTTGGCAGTCTATCTCAATTCTTATTTCTTTGTTGGTGCCATGGTGGTAAAATTCAATCGTTCACCAAGGTCAATAGCTTCTGCAACCTATGTAAACTTTGCTCTGTGCTTTGTATACTCTATCGCTCTCTGCCTCTTCCAATTTTTCAATAAGATTTTTACTCCCGCATCCTTGCATTGTATGGGAATCATATGAATCTTGTCAAAGATGTTAGATTTATGAGGATTTGATAAACCTTTGGTTCCCTCATACTTTCCATTACTCTCCCTCACTGTCTCCAATTGGCACAATTAATGCGATGTCCCATTAGTAATTTCCGACGTTCAAATTCTTTTTCCTTCATTGTTTAGTACTTATTTTTTTGTCTTCACCTTTCCTTCTTATTTCCATTTTGAATTGACCGTTGACCTTGTCTTCACCGGGCTCGTATTCCTAAGTGTGTGTTCTCCTTCTCCTTTCGGTGCAATGTTCCTCTGTTGGTATCATTTGATTTTTTTTTTCACTGCACAGTGACTTTCAAGTTATGGGTGGTCGATTGTCCTTTTATAGCTTCAATCGACTCTCGTTGATCATCCATCTGATTTTTGTGCCTCTTATGTCCTTCAACTGTATAAATCCCCCATCTGTGACAGTTTTTACTTCGTACGGTCCTAACCAGTGAATTCTGAGTTTTCCTGGGTGTTGAATGGATTTGTTACCATACATCAACACTAAGTCTCCTTCCTTGAGATTTTTACTCTTGATATGTCTATCATTCCAAACTTTGTCTCTTGCCTTATGAACTTGTTGGTGGAACCCTTCTAGGATCCTATCTTTCTCCATGATCATCAATTGATTCAGCTTGTCTTGTATTGCACCTCATTATGTCATGTGCGTAATCACAGTTATGCGCAGACTGGGTACTAAATATTCTAATGGCACCACTACTTATTGTCCATATACTAGTCTGAATGGTGTGTGTCCTATCAAATTATTTCATGTGGTCCTGTATTCCCACAATACTGCTGGTATTTTGAGGTCCCAATCATCCCTGTTGACATTACAGATCTTTGTCAGTGCATTCTCAAGGATTTTGTCAAATGTTTCCACTGTTCCATTTTCCTGTGGGTGATATGGAGTGCTCTTTTGATGATGGATTTTGGCCCTTAGTTATGAAAGAAAGAGAATATTACAGAATAAAAGGTGAAACACGAACTGCGTGAAAGGAAGGTTGACTAATATTAGGTCAAAGTAGTTAAACAAGAAGAAATTATGGAGCGAAGCTCGAGAGAGCAATCCGTTGGATGAGGAGATCAAGGAAGACATATAAAAAAGGAAGATGGATCGTGGACAACTCAGCAAGCGAAAAAATCCACTAGTAGATGCTTTGGAGAACCTTGCAGGAAGGAAGGAAAGACAAGCTAGCGAAGCCCTGAAAATGTGGGTAGTGTTAATCTAGGGTTTTAGACACCTAGGGTTTTGGTATCTAGGGTTTTGACACCTAGGCTTCAGCCTAAGGCTATCAACAATATATTTTAATGTATAAATAAAGGTCAAGAGGACTTGATATGGGTTCAAGTATGTGATGATGATTGATTTTTGTTATTGCTGAGAGAGAAGTATCGTGTGGTGAGAGGAGTCTGTGTTGTAAGATCTTCAGCTGGGTGCAAAGATCAAACCTGCAGTTGGGTGTGCAGGGAAGGGAGATAGAGAGAAGAAGGAAAGAGAGAGATTTGCAAACTAAGAGCACAAATGGAACAATAAAACTTCACCTAATATATTATAAAGCACAGTTCTGTGGATGTATCCCTAGGGAGAGGGTGAACCACGTATATTTTGTTTTTTTATGTGATTGATGTTGTGTTCTTTACTCTATTACTATGATGAAGCATTAGTATGTTAGATTTGATATATAACTGTTCGAGGTAGGTGTATGCTTGGAAATAATAATCTAATCTCCGTGTGTGGTTGCCTTGATTCCACTTGCTTTTCCTCTGGTTGTAGACACCTGTGTCTTGCAACCCCCTATTGCTACTTCAGGTGAGACTGCATCTACTTCGCAGGTGTTTCCAAAAGGGCCAGTAGTTAGGGCTTGTTGGTGTGCTATTAGAGTTGAACTGTGGGTCTGCCACTGTGCCAAAAAATGGTTCCGTTGTCGGGACCGAGATCTTCTTGAGGGAATGACAATGTGGTTTCCATCAAAGACAAATATTCAGAAGTGGATAGAAGAACAAGAAAAGGACTTCACAGAAGCTCAGAATAAGAAAGCTAATATTAGCATAGAAGATTGGTTGGAAAGGTATATCTTTATTGATATACACGAGATTTTATTTGGAGGGATTCATAAGGATTTATATGAGTGGCTGGCAAGATTAGAAGACACCCAATTTAAGATCATATCTAGACCGCCAATGGTTTGGACGTCGACGTTGATCAAGAAGGTAAAAAGAGTTGATAACATCGTGGAAAGAGTGGTAGATCATTGGTTTGATAGTACCATTGGAGGGTATATCACAGAGTTTGCTACTGATAGGGTAGAATCATATAGCCAAGCAAATAGATATTTCTTTAAAGGACCTAGAGGAAACTTTTTACACTTCTTGAATTTGAAGATCAAGATGCTATTGCATGAGAAGAAAATATTGAAAATATAGTAGTGGGTCTGACTGAAAAAGATAATGTTCAAGAATTCATACAACAAAAATGACACAGAGATTGGGCATATGTGTAGTGGGAGGACCTTCAGATAAGTTTCTTTGGTGAACTTGTTTGAGCAGAGTCACAAACCAACACAAGAAGAAGGGTTCTATAGTGAAGAAGAAGAAGATTTTCTGAATGAGGAACATTCAAAGTTTGTTAGGCCAGAAGAAAAGAAGACTAAACAAATTCATCGAGAAGAGTCAGAAACTTCAAGGGCTGCACAAAATTTTGAAGTAAGTACTATTACACCCCCTGTTGTTTTAACAAAATTAAGTAACCAGAGTAGCCTAAGTTATCAGAACACTCAGAGAACTAGTACAAGTGGTTCAGTGCATACTCGATCAGGAACCTTAGGAAGATATATGGTAGATGATATGAGGTTACTTACCTTTAGAGGAGATGGATATGAAGATCCTGGCCAACACTGGTTTCTATGTGAAGTTGTATGGAGTATTAAGAATGTCACCAATGAAGTTGTTAAATGAGCTCAATTTAGTACTACCCTGAGAGATCGCGAACTAAGTTGGTACATGAAGTTCGTCCAAGGAGTTGTCTAGCCGAAACCGTTGAATGCGATTAAGAATGCGTTGATTTCTGAATTCAAGAAACCCAAGTCGGAATCACAGTGCATCACAGAGTTGAAACAAATCAAGCAGAAAGTAGTTGAACCTATTTGGGAGTTTGATCATAGGTTTAAGACCTTCACAGTTCATTTGAGTTTTCACATCCCAGATGAGGAGAAAAAGGAATGGTTCATTATTGTGCTCCTACCACACATCAGAGTCCCTCTGATGCAACAAAAGATTTCTCCGTAGGCTAAGGCATTGGGGATCACCATGAAACTTGAATCAACTCCTATGGCAGAATCCAGCTCAAGTATGAGTCAAATCTTGAGTCATCTAACTAGCTTATCACTGCAGGTCAAAGATATGAAAAAAGATAAGGGAAAATATAAGAGAGAAGACATTTGGTGCATTAGATGCAAATCAGAAGGCCATGACAAGGAGCATTGTCCCCTGTTTCATGAATATTTGGCTTCTGGAGCTCCGAGCCCTTTGAAGCAAGTTACTCTAACTTGGTGCGAGGTATGTAGAAATAGACATTGCCCTAGAGAATGCTATTACATGCAAAAGTATGTTTAGACACCTATGAACCTCTACTACACATTCTGTAAATCTGTGGGTCATGATGAGAAGGAATGTAGAGCTTATGACCTCTTACATGAAAGATCAAGGGATATATACAAAATTCAAGGCAAAGTACAACAAGAAGGAGACACTACGCAGTATAATTCCCCTGGAAGAGGAAACTTCAACCCTCGTGGTGGATTCAGAGGAAGAGGATGAGGAGGAGGAATGGGATGAGGTAGAGGTGAGATCATTTGGCATAACTACACATAGCCAGGTCATTTGGAAAGGGACTTTCAAAACCCTTTTACTACTTCCAGTTACTGCAATTCATTTGAAAATGTCATAGAATATTGTCCTGCGTTGTTAGCCAAACTTTAGGAAAGATGAGGGGGAAACCAACATGTACAACTAATCATAGCAGAACCTCATGGAGCAGATGTTAGAGTCATTGTTATCACTAGAGGAGGCACTGCAACAAGAAAAGACATGGTGACTTCAGGGAATACTACAGAACAATTAGGAGTTAGAAAAGATGCAGAGCAGAAACAAGAGTTTGATCCAAACAGAGAGAAGAAGACATTTGAAGAGGCAAGAAAAGAGTTTAGAAGAGATCATGCTTCTTCATCAAAGGCACAACCAGAAGTGAGAGAATGCGGAATTCCCCTGGTCTTTGATCAGTCCTCTTCGCTTGGAGAAGGAAAAGAGGTAACAAGACTCATGGAATTCTTATGCACTTGCATTAACTTGATAAGGGATGAGAGCACTATACAATATCTACAAAACTTGATCAGACAGTATGAGATAGGAAAGGTAGATCCTCTATTGAATAAAGCAGTACATCAACTATCCAAAAAGAGAAGGACAAATAAGGAACTACACCTTAATGCTCAAATTGGAGAATATGATATAGATTATGTGGTCCTCGACTTAGGATCAGAGGTCAATGTTATGATGAAGCAGACTTGGGCACTAATGGGAAAAACTAAGTTTATCTATTCCCCCATTAGACTTAGGATGGCCAATCAACAGGCTGTGAGCCCCTTCGGAAGACTAGAACATGACCCCGTGGACATCAATGGGGTCAGAAAATTTGTGGACTTCGAGGTGATTGAGATAGCTGATGATAGTTGGCCTTATCCAACATTGTTAGGAATTGATTGGGCTTTCAACAATTCTATTGTTTTTTACTTGAAAAAAAGAAGAATGATGTTTGAAGGCGATGTCCTTAGGGTCATCACACCTTTGGATCCTGATGAAGGTCCCAGATACACAAATCCCATCAGAGAAGAAGATCACGCATATATGTTGGAGAATATATACAAACTTAAAACAAGATAGAAGGATTACATTAATCCTACAATAGATGGGAATTTAAGTTGGCGAAGTGACAACGCATGTTCATCAAACTCAGAAGAAGCACTGGAGAACTGGCAGAATAAAATGTATGAATTATCTACACGGATATGTGCCAGACTAACCATAGAAGTTTGTTGGATCGGCACAACAGTAAGTAATTTACCCACATTTGATGGTTTGAATCACTTAGAAAATTTCTAATTGGAATTTGAAGAAACCGTCCTAGTACAACAGAGACTGTTGGCACTAGACGAGGCTTTGAAAGCTACTCCAACGAGATGGTGGGGAACACATAAAAGGAAAATTTCCAAATGGATACAATGTCTCACTTTGATGACAATGTGATTTTTAGAACAAGTTGAAGGATGTGACATTAGGTACACAGGTCAAAGTTGTCCAAAAGACCATGTGTGAGGTTGTGAGGAGGCTTGGAGATGCATTCCTCAAGAACAATGGGTGCATAAATTCATCAATGCTCTAGACACAACGCCTATCAATTGGTACCTTAAAGAGGAACTGTGCCTCACCACTGCAGATTGGCAAGGTATGACTCGGAATTTTGTAGCTACATTTTTATTTGAAAGTCAGCACCCTCTTGTAGATCAAGCTTTATAGGTTGTAAGACATAAAGTATTTGAGGAAGCACCTATCCTCCCTGTGGAGAAAGAAGAGGATGAATGGACTGCATCCCTTCAGAAATTGCAAGGATGTTACAATATCAATGTCGATGAAGATGATGATCCTAAGAATGTGAAAATCGTAGAAACAGAAGGACGAAGAGACATATAAGGACTAGGAGTTGAACTAACTTTTATTGGGCAGCCTATCAAAATCAAGAAAGTTAATATTGGAATAGAGCAAGAACCTAATCTTGCTAATGTTGGAGATTACTGGGATGATGCCACTATTGATAAGATCACATAATTACTGCATGAATATCAGGACTTGTTTCAAACCAAGTTCACTGATATGAAGTGCATTAAAGAAACCATGGGAGAGATGAATAACGCCTTGAAACCAGATGCAAGGCCGGTTAAAACAATACCCTACATATTGAACCCTGAATATAAGGAGAAACTAAAGATTTAACTAGATAGAATGCTGGAAGCAGGAATCATAGAACCTGTTGAAGAATCAGAGTGGATTATCCCTATGGTGGTTCAAGATAAGAAAATAGGAAATATCAGAATCTGTGTAGATCTCAGGAATCTGAATGATGCATGTCTACATGATCCATTCCCTACACCATTTACTGATGAAGTGTTAGATAATGTGGGAAGATAAGAAGTCTACTCCTTCACCGATGGATTTTCAAGATACCATCAGATCAGAATTTCCAAGGAAGATTGCCATAATACCACGTTTGCAATAGAATGGGCATCCTACCAATACACAGTGATGCCTTTTGGATTGAAGAATGCACCAACCATATTTTCTAGGGTGGTGGTTGAAGCATTCAAGGAATTTTTACATAAATTACTGGAAGCATATTTTGATTATTGTATTGTTTTTAGCTTATTGAAAAACCATATTGAATGTTAAAGACTAATGTTGGATAAGTGCAGGCAATGTCAGATTTCCCTGAACCTAAATAAATGCATCTTCTTTTCTCCCTTTGGAGTGTTGTTGGGTCATATTGTGTGTAAGCAGGGGTTACTGGTGGATCAATCTAAGATTGCCATTATTGTCGATTTACCCCCTCCTACTTCAGTCAAACAGCTGCGCACTAAACTGAGACATACTGGATACTAAAGGAAGTTCTTAAGGGATATGCACAGATTAAAACACCTATGGAAAATATGTTGAAGAAATATTATTAGTTTCAATGGACAGAAGAATGTCAACAGAGCTTCGACACACTAAAACAGAAAATGGTTATTGAGCCTATTCTGGTTTTCCTAGATTGGAACAAGGAATTTCATGTGCATGTCGATGCATCTTATATTGTATTAGGAGTGATGTTAGCACAACTAGGAGCATTCTATATTGACTACTCATTATCCTTTGCTAGCAGGAAGCTCTCAATAGATGAGATAAATTACACCACCACCGAGAGAGAATATTTAGCGATTGTGTATGCGTTGCAGAAGTTTCGGAACTACTTGTTAGGAGGACACTTTAAGATGTTCACTGATCACTCTGTGCTGAAATACTTAGTCAAAAATCCATTTTTGGGGGGAAGGATATGCAAATGGCTTTTGTTATTTTAGGAATACGATTTTGAAATTGTTTTAAAGCCAGGAAGGATGAACAAGGGACCCGACCACTTGTCTAGGTTGGAACATGGAGAGGAACCTACTAGTTTGGAGGATACATTGTCGGATGCATAGTTGTTGGCCATTATAAAGTTTGATGATCACTTTTTCAAGATAGTTCAATTCCTATCAATAGGAATAGCACCTCACAAATACATAGTCATTCAGAAGAAACAACTAGTAATGCGCGTTGTTGATTTTTTGCTTATAGTTGGAAATCTATATAAGATGGGACCTGATGAGATCTTGAGAAGATGTGTTATGGAGGTAGAACGACCACTAATTTTAGTAGAATCTCATGAATGCATCACAAGAGGACACTACGCAAGAAAATAAACAACACATAAGGTTATTAGAGCTGGCCTCTGGTGGCCCACTTTACACAGAGATGATAAAGAATACTACAAAGCCTGTGATGTATGCCAACGAGTTGGGAAACCATCCAGAAGAGATGAGATGCCTTTAGCACCCCATCTAACTTTACAATCATTTGAGAAATGGGCTATTGACTTCATGGGACCTATAAACCCACCAGGGAAGCACAAAGGAACCAGATACATCATCAATGGGACAAAGTATTTGACTAGATGGGAAAAAGAAAGAGAAGTTAAGGACTGTAGTGCAACTACAACTGCGCGTTTCATATTTGATTATATCATAACCAAGTTTGGATGCCCAAAGATCCTCATGAGTGATCAAGGTACACATTTTATTAATAAGACTATTGAAGCTTTGACTCAAGAATTTGAAGTTCACCATTAGAAGAGAATTCCTTGCCACCCACAAGCGAACGGGATGGTTGAATCCTTCAACAATATCTTGGAGACAACGCTAATGAAGATTTGTAGTGTAAACAAAGATGACTGGGATTTGAGAGTACTAGCAGTATTATAGGCCTATAGAACCACTTGTAAGAAACTAACAATGAAGACTCCCTTTAAGTTGGTTTAAGGCCTAGAAGCAGTTGTACCCATTGAATATTTAGTTGCTAGCTTAAGAATTGCAGCCTTTACAGACATGGATGACAGTAGAGTTATTCAAGAGAGGCTCATGCAGTTGCTCGAACTAAAAGAAGACAGATTTATCCCAGGATTTCACCAGCAGGTACAGAAGGAACGAGAAAAGGCCTACCATGATAGGCATATCAAGAAGAAATCGTTTAAGCAAGGATATCTGGTATTGGTATATGATAGCAAGTTCATGAAGCATACAGAGAAGTTCAGAACACATTGGTTAGGGCTGTATGAGGTTGCCTATGTTACAGAAGGAGGAGTTGTGCAGTTGAAGACTTTGAATGTGGAGTGGAAGGAAGGATTGGTGAATGGGAGCCGGTTGAAATTGTACTATGACAACCAGCTACCTCCCATCTCTCAGAAAAACCAGAGGGAGAAGGGTCTAGGTACTAGGTGCAGTTGAGACTGGGTACCAGACACAAGAAAGATAGTTTGCACACAGGGTGGAGGAACAGAGAAGGAAGCACAGGCTTCACTGCGTAGTCTGAAGTAGAGATACAATAAAAGATTCAAATCAGAGTTCCTCCGGATGAGTCATAGGTGAGTGTTGGGGGCCTGTTGGCCCTTGGTTATGGAATAAAGAGAATATTATAGAAGAAAAGGTGACTAAGATTAGGTCGAAGTAGTTAAACAAGCATAAAAGATGGAGCAAAGCCTGAGAGAAAAAACTGTTGGATGAGGAGATCAAGGAAGACAAATCAGAAAGGAATATGGATCATGGACAACTCAATAAGAGAAAATATCCACCATTATATGCTTTGGAGAACCTCACAGGAAGGAAGGAAATATAGGACGATGAAGCGTTGAAAATGTGGGTCAAGTTAACCTAGGGCTTTGGTATCTAGGGGTTTGACACCTAGGCTTCAGTCTAAGGCTGCCAGTGAGATATTGTAATGTATAAATAAAGATCAAGAGGACTTGATATGGGTTTGGGTATGTGACGATGAGTGATTGTTGTTATTGTTGAGAGAGAAGTATCATGTGGTGAGAGGAGTCTATGTTGTAATATCTTCAGTTCAGTGCGAAGATCAAACCTACAGTTGGGTGCACAGGGAAGGGAGATAGAGAGAAGAGAGTAAGAGAGATATCTATAAGCTAAGAGCATAGATGGAACTGTAAGATTTCACCTAATATATTATAAAGCACAGTTCTATGGACGTAGCCCTAGGGAGAGGGTGAACCACGTATATCTTGTTGTTTTGTGTGATTGATGTTGTGTTATTTACTTTGTTACTATAATGATGTGAAGTAGGTGTATTCTTGGAAAGAATAATCTGATCTTCGTGCATGGTTTCCTTTATTCCACTTCCATTTCCTCTGGTTGTAGACACTTGTGTCCTACAACCCCCTATTGCTACTTTGGGTGAGACTGCATCTTCTATGCAGGTTTTTTCGAAAGGGCCAGTAGTTAGGGCTTGTTGGTGCACTATTAGAGTTGAACCCTGGGTCTGCCCCTATGCCAACAATGGACTTCAAATTATTCAATCATAGCCTTAACAGTGTTGTTAATGAAGTGTGTGCCTTGGTCACTCATCAAAACTCTTGGGCAACCAAATCTCATGATTACTTGTTCAAATAGAAAGTCTGTTGTTGTTTCTGTGCTACAATATTTCACTGGTGCTGCTTCTGCCCATCTTGTCAGGTATTCTATCACAGTAATAATGTACCTTTCTCATGTCCTCTTTGTTGGTGGGTTAATTAGTCCCACAAATTTTATTCCCCATTTGTTGAATACCTGCAACGTTACCTATGGTCGCAATGGCATATCACCCCTTCTATTGGGTTTACCAACCCTCTGAAAGACATCGCATCTCTGGAAGTAATCTTTCAAGTCTCTATGAATGGTCGGTCACCATAGTCCTGCGCATAATACCCTATACATCGTAGCTTTGCCTGCATAATGTCCTCCTGCTATTCCTTCATGGGATTCTGCTAAAACTCTTGGTATTTCATTTTCTAGCACTGTTATAGGATAAATAGGTATATGCGGACACTAACAGATCTCCCTAGATCCACTTGGATCTAGAACAAAATAGGACAGGACATGACGCTTTCCCTAAGCAACTATCATTGAATTTACTTCCAAAGGAGGAACGAGTGACATACCTTTATATCGCTTCCTTAGGTATTTTTTGTTCCCACTTCACTCTGGTTCTCTTGCGAGATCAGATCCAAGACAACACAAACCAACCAAAGTGAAGATAGTAAAGTATATTCAATGACGACCTATGCATATGATCAAGGAATTATGTAATAAAATAAGAGTGATTTTATGGGAAAGGGACATGCCACTGTATTATATTAAATGAAATTAGAATATACAACTAGATCACCTTGATGTCACAATATTCCTTTCGGTGGTCCTTTGTTCTAACACACACACTTGCTCCAAACTTGCATGAAGAAGATCCACTAGGGCTTGATGGACAAATGGAGGCCTCAATCATCAATTCAAATAGGATTCCTCACACAATTTTGAATCTATTCTTTCATCAATTCTTTATTCAATCTTTCTTAACCTCTTCCTTGAGAAACATTTCATTATATAGGAGAAGGAGAGATGGTTAAAGGGAAGAGGATAATCCCACTAAATCTGAGAAGTCAGTAGGATGCCAACCATGCGAATGCCAACTCATTTTCTAGAAGATCCTCTTCTAGAACTTTCGTAACTTCTTCTTCCTTTTAACCTTTGAAGTAGGTTTGCACCCTACCTATAGAGCAGACTGCAAACATCTCACACTCCAAGTATAGGGTTTCCTGCGAGAATCAGGGTTTCTCACACCCTACAATACATGTAGTCTGCGAACTCATCTTAAAATATGTTTTATGGAAGAAGAGAACAATCACTTTTCTCAGGCAAAAGGTCCTTATGAGAGCATGAACACATAACTGTAGATATATCACCAGAGTGACCAAAATAATGTGTAACAGAATCCCCCCCAAAGTATGAGGCTGAAACTCATGATAGTCGAAATACTTTGTAAAATGTGTGTGTGTGTCAGAAACAAGGTTCGCACCTAATCGAAAACCTGTAAACAATCAAGCATCTATAGAATATAATACCAGTTCTGAGGTATGCATTCCCATGCTCAAACCACAAATGAATGAAATCATAAATGTAGGCCATGGCCCCCAATCATACATCATGGATACATGTCGTCAAAATGCTACATAGCCACCAGGAATACACTATGGATCTATGTGTTAGAAGACTCAGATTAGGACATAGCCACGTAACATACAAAGTGGATCTATGTGTCAATACAAATCATAAATACTCTAGTGCAACCTAGGCCAAAAAAGATAAGACCCAGGGTCTTCAATCCTGTCATCTAAAAAGTATGAATCTAGCCATGTGATTACATGTGTCGAAGTCGAACATGGTAGATAACAATTGATTATCAGTCATTGATGAAAACCGTTAACAAGTGCGAGGGAAATCACCATTTATATCAATGACTCCCAAGGTACCTTAGTACAATCTGGATGAATGTGAATAAATGAGTTGAAGTCGAACACTTGGTGGAATCTCTCGATTAGGGACTAATGATGTGAATCCACTGTCGAAAGTGAAGATACCTTCCATTAGGGCATGCAGGTTCTAAGGTACTAAATGATTTCTAAGTCTTATTCCTAGATAATGAGTTGGAGTTGACGGAAAAAAAACTCATCATAGGAGGGCCTTGATGTATCCCTCATCAATGACATGAAATAAGTAACATATTTTGAGGGCAAGTCAAAGTATGAATATGATTTGAAATGGACACAGTGAAGGCCGACATGGTAAGAATGGACAACTGCAAATGGATGACTCAACGGAGGGATTGTTTGGACTTCTCTTGAACATATGAACGACATGATAATGGCCTTAGAAACATTTACTCAAAGACAACCCAAGATATGACCTTGTAGCTAGTCAGACGAGAGAAAAATGGATTTCCCAACCTGGATTCAAATGACGAACAAGGGGTTTCATATTCAAGAGCGACGCTTACTGCCATTAATACAAATACCAAAACACATCCCTTTCCCAAAATTTCCCCCACCATTGCTGGCGAGTACCTCTTTATTTTTACACAAGCTTGAGGAGGATAACATATGCTTGTCGATGTAAGCTCATCCTTCAGATGAGTCCCTCGGAGTGTATTTAACGAACCCTAGGAAGGAGTGGTTTGGTCCCATAAGGGCCTTTCAATGTTTGTTTAACGAGTCCAAAGATAGAAAACTCGGGGGTTTTTCATGTTTTGAGAGTCTGAAAAACACTTAAAGAGAACTCTCCCAATTCCTTTTTCATAAATTAGTTCGACGATATCAAAAAGTTGATAAATTATCGCTCACCGAATGTTTTCTTCAAATACTTTTACGAGCGTGAAAAGAACAAGATTGCTTGACAATATTTTTTTTTTATGGAGCCTGAAAAGAGATTAAAGGATACTCCTAATTTTCGTTGTTTTCATGTTACCATGACGAGTACGAAAAGACGAAAAAAGTATACTCGATTGCATTCTCATGTATTTTTGAGCGTGAGAATGAACGAAGACTGAGCTCGAGTATGACCCCATCTTGAAAGCTAGTGACTTAACTCCAGAATGATCATCACAGACTAGAGACATGCCCTCCAAGCTTCAATTCATTCACTGACTTTGAGGTTGTCACCAATTTATCTACTAGACGAAGAAAAAGGATAAGAGTGGATGAAAAGAAGGTTCAAGAGAGGCAACTGTTTCATTTTTTAAAGATCTTGACACAGAAAAAGAACTATGCTCAGGGCTACAGGTTCAATCCCCAGATTGTTGTTTCATTTTTTAACTAGCTTGCTACAGAGAGAAAAACTATGCTCAAATCTTTTGTCTCATTTTTTAACGAGCTTACTACAGAGAAGAGAAACTATGCTCGTGACCTCTGTTTCATTTTTTAACGATCTTTCGACAGAGAAGCAAAACTATGCTCGTGACCTTTTCTTTATCATGGCTTCCAAGAAAATAACGCTCTGGAAGAGCACCATGTCAAGGGACAAAACTGGGGCATGGCTTCCAAGAGATCTTCACTGGATGGAAGAAAAGAACTCTGGAAGGAACACATGTCGAGGGCCGCGACAGGGGTAAGGAGATCAGGATCCAATAGCCCTACTGGATAAATCACCATGTCAACTACCAAATCCAAGTCATCAAAAGTTGAAGTCATGGGAGACAATGCCACATAATTGACATGTGGCAGGGGAAATATTGTCTTCATATAAGAACCATTTAGGGAGGTAATCTAGTCAGGATCGATGAACAAAAGTTGATCAATAGTCACCATTCTTCCATCGTGTGGGAAGGATATCACACAAAAAAGAGTGGACGCAATAGCTTTCATGGCATAGACATAATCTCACCCAAGGAGTAAAGCAAAATCCAAGGGATCTTGGATGACCATGACATGAATAAAGACATTTTTCTCTCCCAGAGTTACAGGAAACTGAGGAAGGGTCCCTAAAGTTGGACTAGTTATTCTATTAAAAGCTAACAAATTATGCTTAATCGGGGCAAGTTGAGGACAACCCAAAGCTTGCCAAGCAAAAGAGGACAAAATGCTAATAGACACACCTTCATATTTCAATGTATGAGGAACGTCCCGACCACAAACTTGAACTATAATCTGGAAAGTAATGTGAGAGGGAATACGAGGTCCAGTTAGCACACCCTAATTAAAAAGGATGACCTCATTACTTGGAGGGGGTTTCACAGGAGAAGGAGAAATACCCCCCGACATGAAAGAGTCTGTAACAATGAGAAAAATGTGGGCAGTATCGGGTTTTATCTCGAGTGGGAGAGTAGGATCGATCTATGACGAGATCGGATTGACCACTTGGGTTGCATTCTCCAAGGGGAGAATGGGATCGACGCTTGGAAAAGGATCGACCGCTTGGGTTTCACTCTCTAACAGGAGAGTGGGATCAACCAAGGATGGGATCATATTGACCACTTGGTATACTAGTTCAACCAAGGACGTGACCAGATGGACCACTTGATCAACCGAACTAACTGACGGGGGAATTAGATTGATCATTCCATCAACTATAGGTGGGTTGAGAGAAATCTTGCAATAAGCAGATGGAAATTGAGGTTGTGAAACATTCATGTCTTCCAGGAATTTTGAGGCTTCTTCCATATGAGGGAAAAGATGAATTAGATGACGCCCTTTGCATAACATACACGAGAACTTGGCTCTACTTTTATTCTTCCCAACTATATCGTGACTAGTGGACGGGAAGTCATCAACATATTGTTCAGAGGCTAACGACATGGGTTGGTGAGGATGTGTAGACCATGCTTCTATAACCTTGGATAGACTAGGGAAATCCTAAAGAAGATGGATACCCTTACAAAGCCTGCAAGGGTACTTGGGCTTACGGGTTGTTTGGGTGATCTTGACATCATCAACACTCCCAGCACAATCAATAGTAATGGATTTTTTCCAACTTGTTCAGCATTGGTTGGAAGTTTGGATCCTTTCTTATTTTTCTTCTTCTTATTCTTCCTTTTCTTTTTCTCTTTATTCACCGAGTTACTAGCTTGAGATCTTTCACTCAGCGAAGAAGATGAAATGGAAGAAGACCTTGCAAGTGAAGAAGGTGAAGAATATCTTACTAGTGAAGACAATGAAGGATCAACATGAGGTTGATGTTCTTGGGGGGAATTTCTTATGACCAAAGCACTTACTGCATTTGGGATTACCTAAGTGGAAAACAACCACACCGACAATCCAATAGTGAGACCTGGAAGGCTCAAAGTAGCGATGTGAGGAGGACTAATGTTTCCATAAGAAGGAAAAAGAAAAGGTTCCCCTGAGCAGGGGTTCCTTCATTGGTCATTCTGGGAACTAACGCCATTAAATAAATATCCAATATAGAGTCCTCTAGGGAAAACAAATAGCACCCGCTAAAAATCTAGTAAGAAAGAAAGCAAACAAAACCTTCTCACAATGAACGCACTAGTTGGTGATAAAATCCAACTTCGCGGGAACAATGTAAGAAGAGGCTAAGATAGAGTGGGTGGAAAAGCTACGTTGATGACCTGCTTAAAAAACTTACACCCTGGTGCAAGATCCCACACATAAACGTGGGTATACCCTCCAAGGATTCCGAGTGAGTTTGGCCAACGTCGATTCCAGGTATCGTGAAGACTTTCCCCTCCATAGTCACCTTGTGTAAATACCCTAAAGAGATAGGCCACTAAGATTACAAATCACTATAGTGATGCCTGAGGAAATAGTCAATAGTTCGATCCACGTGCAAGGGCAGGGTATCTAGCCTGAAATCAACTTGAAAGGCTTCCACTCATCATTATGGGTATACCTTCAAATGACCTCCATAATACGCGCAATCTCTACACCAAGACCAACAAAGCAGGGTGAGTAACTCTGCCAGTCTCAATGCGACCTCATGATTGACCCTTTTGTTAGAAGGGATACCCAAGACAAAATGTAATAAGTGGATTTAATCGCTCCCTAACTCAATATTCTATGTTTTTTTGCAACTTTGGAAAGTTATCTTTCACACCTATTCCAAAGCCATACAACTAATCTAATGTAGGTTTTCTACCAGAAAGTATAAAAAATGTCTAATCAATTTTTTATAAGTGCTTTATTTTATGGATGTTGTTACTCAATAGGAAAATGGCGTGAACAATATGGTGTTTTGACCGACTCAAAAGTTATGCAAAGAGATGAAGATGCAATATTTTCATTTCAATGAAAGCTATGCTACGAGAAGGAGAAAACATTTATCATTCCCAGATGCACAATGTCCCAAAATTTACTAAACTCACCTATATCAAGATTTTTAAGAAATGAGGCAAATAGACTATACACCAGTACACGATTCACGCCCCCCCCCCGGGGCCATGAGGGGGAATTTTTTTAAGAATTTAAGACCAAAAATCATGCAATTTTGCTACTTCAAATGCAAGGATTCCCCCAATCTAATGCAAAGAAAGAAATAAGATTTGTGTTTCAAATAAGCTAAAAGAAATAGCAAATCACTTCAAAACAAAAACAACCCAAACAAAGTTTCTCTTTTACTGCGAGTTATTCAGAAAAAAGAAGTGTTATTTTCACCAAACAATTCTAAAGTAAAACAAGGCTTTAATTTTTCTTTCACAAACCAAAATAGGGATGTAAGGAAGAAAGCTCAAGTAATCAACGAAAATTGATATACTCAACAAGCACCCAAATCAAAATTTCAACGTAGATAAAAATAAAAATGACAAGAAAGTAGTTCACCAAATGCACATGGAAAAAGAAATTTCCAAGAAACAAGCAATAAAAAAACTCAATCAATCCCAAATTTTAATCCAATCAAAGACTTTTATTCAAACAAGCACTAAGATCTCAGAATTAGAGATTATACCCTTGTCGATAAAAGGTCAAGAAGTAAAAAAATGGGAAAAAATGATTGAGAAGAGTTTTCAATCTCCAAAAACCAATCAACCGCGAGATTTGAAATCAACAAACAGTCAAACACTGGAAACATAAGTTCTCCCCAAGTAAACAAACAAATCTGGGCATCAAAAAGACAATAAGACCTAATCCAAAACTTTTACAAATGAGTTTGCAGCCTAGTAGTGGGGTACAGTGCGAGAATTAGGGATTCACGTAGTCTAGATATAGGCAAGGTGCGAGAAGGTCGCACTGGATTGAACAGTAGGGTGAAAACATCAATGATTCTCACAGGTCACAGAGAGGTACAGTGTGAGAAGGTTTGTAATCAAGAAAATTTTTGAAAAAGGAAAACAAAATTGAGTGAACTTATGGGTCCAAAGAGTCTATAAGGGTCTCTTATAGACTCAAATACTAGTTGGTAATGAAAAAAGTAGGTTAAGAGAAAATGGCCAATAAAAACTAAAAAATGAGTTGTATCCCCAATGGAGTCACCAATTTTGTTATAGGATAAATTGGTATATATGGACATTAAAAGATCTCCCTAGATCCACCTGGATCTAGAAAAAAACAGGATAGGACATGACACTTTGCCTAAGAAAATATCATTGAATTTACTACCAAAGGAGGAACAAGTGACATACCTTTATATCGCTTCCTTAGGTCTTTGTTGTTCCTACTTTGCTCTAGTTCTCTTACGATATCAGATCCAAGACAACACAAACCAACCAAAGTGAAGATAGTAAATTATATTCAATGACGACCTATGCATATGATCAAGGAATTATGCAATAAAATAAGAGTGATTTTATGGGAAAGGGACATGCCACTGTATTATATTAATTGAAAGTAGAAGATACAACCAGATCACCTTGATGTCGCAAGATTCCTTTCGGTGGTCCTTTGTTATAACACACACTTTCTCCAAACTTGCATGAATAAGATCCACTAGGGCTTTGTGGACAAATGGAGGCCTCAAGCATCAATTCAAATAGGATTCCTCACACAATTCTGAATCTATTCTTTCATCAATTCTTTATTCAATCTTTCTTAACCTCTTCCTTGAGAAACCTTTCATTATATAGGAGAAGGAGAAATGGTTAAAGGGATGAGGATGATCCCACTAAATATGAGAAGTCAGTAGGATGCCAACCATGTGAATTCCAACTCATTTTCTAGAATATCCTCTTCTAGAACCTTCATAACTTCCTCTTCCTTTTAACCTTTGAAGCAGGTTCACACCCTACCTATAGAGTAGACTGCAAACATCTCGCACTCCAAGTATAGGGTTGCCTGCAAGAATAATGGTTTCTCACACCCTACAATACATGTAGCCTGCGAAATCATCTTAAAAATATGTTTTATGCAAGAACAGAACAATCACTTTTCTCAGGCAAAAGGTCCTTATGAGAGCTTGAACACATAACTATAGAGATATCACCAGAGTGACCTAAATAATGTGTAACAAGCACATATCTTCACAATATGCTATATGCGCCCATTTTGTATAAGTGTCATGTGATCAAATGATAGTATGTAGCCTGAACTACCAGGTTTTTCTTTTGCATAGTGTTATATTCCTATGGCGCAGTACATGTACTCAAGTACTGGATGATATCTGCAAAGTATTCATCGACGATCTGAACTAAAAATAATTGTGCATCCATAAAGTTGTCCTCTAAATTTGTAGGTTCTTCTCTATTCATGACCCTTGATAGATGCTATTAGCGACGGAAGTCACTCCTGGATTGCAGCAGGAGAAAAGCCCGATGCCCATCAGTTTATGTCATGATTTGTAAAAAGGGGGTGATCGAATGGAGGTAAACTTAGGACGATATCGCTCACTCAGAAAACTGGGCTGGGATAGCAAGGACATGCGAGGTCCATATATAACTTAAGCCAGTAAGTATTATAGTGGTGAGTAAGTGACAGAAAGAAGGAGAAAAGTCTCAGATATGAGATCCTCTCAGACCAGAGAAGCTTCAAAGTAAACCTCAAATGTTGCAGAACTGATACAATCAAACATACATCATGTAGTTACAACAACACCTGACTAGATCTTCCATGCTCGGGTTCTTAATATTTAGAGGAATGAGGAAAAGAGAAGGTTGGCTGCCATTAAACAAGAAATCTCAAAATATCATTGTATATCCAGAGAACCAGAGGCTAAGTTAATTCTTTACAATCGGGAGCATCACTCTACCATTGATAGATTACAAAAATGGAAAAATCGCCTACATATACCCAAAGCCAATAACGACAACAAAACCGAGACTTATCATTAAAAACATTACATCTGCATGTTTACTAGTAGACTACACCTGCAGTCTCTGGATGGTCATGCGCTTGTGTCAGATGCAACCAGGCTCCTAGCAATTCTGCAAAATAATTAAACTATCTCAGGTCCCTTTTCTAGACTTTCCACTTATGGTGGAGACGATGTTCAACCACCACCAACTACCTCAATAAATGCTTCCTCGGGATTGAGAACAGCCCAACCAACTCTGCACTCTTGGGACGTGGAGGTCTTCTCATGCTGCCACTTGGATTAGCTGAACGACCTAATGGATAAGGCGTGGAAGACGGTGCTAAGACTGGGGCACATGACTGGAAGTGGTGGGTGGGTGGAGATGATGTGACACTTGATGAGAAGTTCCATAGGACATGGGAGAAAGTGGCATGGAATGCGGGGTACAAGTAGATAAGGAGTAGAGACAACCATATAGATGGAGGTGAATGGGAATCCGCACGGCATCGGGCCTAGAGGAGGAGGAAGGACGAATTGGAGGATGAGGGGGAGAACACATGGCAGGAGGTGACAGGTGGAAGTGAGGAAAGGGGAAAGGGATAGGCTAGGATGGCACTGATTGGAAGACGTATGGTGGAATGTAGATGGTGGAGGAGATTGGAGATGTGACAATTTGGGGTCCACTAGAAGCCGCCAATTTCGGACCCCCCCCCTTATTAAATTTAGAAAGGCAAGGGGGGTCTGAAATCCAACCTTGACCGTAGATCTGAGCGCCTCAATCCAGGCCATTGAGAGATGCGTGACCAATTCTGGACCCCCCCCTCCACCTTAAAGGTAGAATGGTGAGGGGGCTCTGGAATCCAATCATGACCGCAGATTTGGGAGTGCAGATTCTGGCAGCCCAGATTTTCTCACCTCTTATCAAAATGTGCATTCGTGCCCCAACTTAGGATAAGTGGGTTTTTACTCCACTTCTTTCCATATTTTCTCCAAAGGGGGTCTCCCTTTAGGAAAAAATACCCCTCTTACATGTTGAGGTGCTAACATTAGGCTCCATGGGGATAGAGTCATCCCTGTGATGTTCTAAGAACTCTTTTCCAGTTCCAGTGCCTTATTGTTGGGCTTATGGAGTCATTTATTAAGCTGAAAATAAACAAAAAACAATATTTACAAAAACAAAGGAGTCGTTTAAGGCTCAGAAAAAATATTTTTTCAGGAAATGCCCATTTACTGGGCCATTAAAAACTTCTTCGCCCTCCAAATCTCGCAACCTGTAAGTGTTGTTCGAGAATACTTTAGATATTTTGAAGGGCCAAAATCCATAGGGCGTCAAACTTGTTGTGTTTTCCCTTATCCTTCCTGGGTGCATCCCACTTAAGAACCAAATCTCCCAGCTCGAATTCCTTCTTCCTGATCTTCCTGTCAAAGTCCTGCTTGATCTTCTGCTAACGATTATAAGCTCTATCCATTATCTGCTCCCTGATCTACTGCACTTCCACCATTTGATGAATCCTTTTGACCATATGGTCCAGCTCTCCTTCATGATCCTGAAAGAATTTTTCTATAGGTAAAGTGAGTTGGGTTGGAAAAATAGCCTCTGTCCCATAAACAAGTTGAAAATGTGAGGTGCCCAGGGATTTCTTCGTTGTCACTCGATCGACCCATAGAGTGAATTTGAGCTTTGAATCCCAAGCCCTCTTATTTTCTTCCAATAATATTTTAATGAGCTTTATTAGGCTTTTATTAGAAGATTTTTCCAGTCCATTTCCTTGAGGATAATAGGGAGTGGAGTGAATTAGTGAAATCTCAAACTGCTCACAGAACTTAACCAGGGGCTCAAACTTGAAAGAAGCAGCATTGTCAGTGACAATTCTACTGGGACAGCCAAATCTGGCTATGATTTCCTCCAGGAAGCTGATAATTACCTTGTGTGAAGCACTCTTGGTGGGGACAACCTCTATCCACTTGGTGAAATAGTCCGTTGTAGTCAGGATCCATCTATGTTGGCCACTCGAAGGAGGATGAATTTCTCCAATGAAGTCCAACCCCCACTGTTGAAAGGGTGTTTAAGCTACTACAGGCTTTAGTGGCAGAGATTTGAGCTGTTTCTTTCCTGAGAACCTTTGTCATTTGATGCAAGCTCTAATTTCTCCACAAACATCAGTGAATAAGGTGGGCCAGTAGTACCCAGCCTTGAGAATTTTGTGGGTTGTGGTCTTCCAGAAATGATGCCCCCCACAAAGGCCGTTGTGGAAATCAAACATAACTTTCTGGGCTTCCTATGGGTTCAGACACCTCAGAAACACCCCTAGAGGGTCTCTCTAGTAAAATGCATGGTCAATAAGGAAATACCTGACCGCCTTGAGCTTTAAATCTCTTGCCTTGCCTTTTCCCATTCCATCAGGAGGCTTCAGCTCTTGCAAAAAGTACAAAATGTCTTTGTACTGGGTGCATTCTTCTAGTGATAAGCCACTCTGAGAGATTTTGTTGGGTGGCTCAACTTGCTGATTTCCTGAGAAAGCATTGATGAAGCTAACCCCCAAGGCCTTGCAATTGGATTTCAGCCAGCAGCTTGGCTAAAACCTTCCCTTTAACCAACTTGGTGGGATTAATCTCCAGGTCAAACTCTAGGATCTTAGAAATCCATTTACCTCTTTTTCCATCTATGTCTGGTTGTATAAGGATGTCCTTCACAGAGGCTGAAGGAACGCATGCAGACACTTTTGAGTGCAAGACATAGACTCTAAAAGATTTGAGAGATTTCACCAAGGTATAGGCCTTCTTCTCCATGATCTCATACCAGATTTCTACATCTCTCAATTCTTTTCTAAAGAACAAAATGGGTTTCTCTCGCCCTTCCTCATTTTTCTACAATAAGACCATTGCTACTGTATCAAAAGAAGCAAAAGAAAAAATCAGGAAATCCTTGAAATAATCGGGACTGATTAGCATAGGTGCCTTAGTTAATGCCTTCTTTATTTGGATAAAATATTCCCTGGGTTCAGCAGTCCATTTGAATTCATTTCCTTTCCTGAGCATGGTTGTGATGTGTTTCACCACCTCAACAAAATTTGAGATGAACCTCCTCAGAAAGTTAATCTTCCCTAAAAATTCTTGAACTTCCTTTCTAGACCTGGGACGTGACAAGGTTTGTATTGCCTCTACCCTGTTGGGATCCATCCTTACCCCTTCTACTGATACTATATGGCCTAATATCTTCCCCTCCTTCATAACAAACAAATATTTCTTGGGATTTAAGGATAGGCCAAACCTTCGACACTTCAAGAAAACTTCCCTCAGGTGACAACAATGCTCTTTGTCAGACCTGGAGAAGACTGTGATGTCATCCAGATAGATCACCACAAACTGATATTTCTCCCCGATGAAGGCTATATCCATGGTTCACTGAAATGTTTCTCTTACATTCATCAATCCAAAAGGCATTTTTCCATACATGAATGTCCCCCAAGGAGTGGTGAAGGCTGTTTTTTCTCTGTCTTCAGACATGACTGATATTCGATTATAGCCATAAAAACCATCAATCATGGATATCCTAGATGCACCAGTTACCTTCTGCAATATGTGTTCCATGTTGGGCAAGGGACAATTGTCTTTCTTTGAGCTTTTGTTCAGGTTCCTGAAATCAACACAGAGCCTGATTTCTCCACTTTTCTTCCTCACCGGGACCAAATTGGCAACCCATTCAGAATATCTCAAGGGAACAATGATTTGGGCATCTAAAAACTTCTTCACTTCTCTCTCTGTGACAGGAAACAACATCGGATTTATCTGTCTCAGCTTCTACCTGAATGGCTTAGCCTCTTCCTTCAGTGGGATATTGTGTTCAATGATAGATATGTCATATGTCTTGAGATCTTCATAGTTCTATGCAAACACATCAATGAATTCTTTCAATAACTCAGTATATTCCGCCCTCTTGTCTTTGGTTAGGTTGCTTCACAATTTGACAAACTTAGGCTCCTCCTGTGTGCCAATGTTGCACTCATCTGTATCAACATCTTCTCCTGAAATCCTACCCTTTACTTCCACATCATTCCCATTGAACAGTCTTTCTAAAGGGACTAGTCCCTTCGGAATGTGATTTCTGGGCAACTGAACAATATGGTGATTAAAATTTTTATTTAAAAATACCTCAGGTTGAGGGTTACCTTCGGGATCAGGGTCCTGATCAATGTGTAATGAAAAAAATTCATTGACGGACTGAAGAAAGTTTTTGATTTCAAGATCGTCTTCGAATACCTTCCAATGCTTGATATTGTTCGGGATGGATGGCCTATACCTTACCTCGATCCCATATTTGATCTTCAATGACAGAGGTATCCTGAACAGACTAGATGAGACAGCTAAAGAATCAACCGAAGTATTCTCCTCTCTTGGAATAAAAGAAATGTTGAAAGCCAAGAAGAAATTATCAATCAGGTCCCATACCTCATTTCTGTAAATTCTGAGCTAAGGATGCTTGGCCCGATAAACATTCCTGACTAGTTGGATTATCAATTCAGCATCTCCAAACACTACTATCTCCCTTATTCCCATTTCTTTTGCAGCCCTCATACCCAGAACAAGAGCTTCATATTCTACCACATTGTTGGTGGTTTCAAATTCCAGCTTGTATGACAGAGATATGGTTTCCTGACACGGTGATACAAAAACCACTCCAGCGCCAGTGCCTACACTGGAAGAAGCTCCGTCAAATAACATCTTCCAAACAGAGGTGGTTGGAGGAGGTATCTCATGATTAAAAATGGGTTTCTTTCTGATCTATAAAGGGGCCTCAGGAGTCTCAGTGATTTGCAATAAACTAGACCCCAAATTAGTGTCAAGCACAAAAATGGGATGATTGGTGGGGTTCGCTTCATCACTAACAATATAGGCCAGATGGGCTTCTTTGTACAACCTCCTGTGTTCTCCTCCAAATACTAGAATGGTGGCATATGTAAGATCCATTTGTAATGTTCCTCCAAGTCTTTTAATCCAAGATCTTGACAACAACATGCCAAACTTGGGGGGAACATCAGCTACCATAATGTCCATTACCACACTCTTCATTGGTAGTTGAAATAAAGAGACCACCAAGTCTTTGATGACTCCAAGACATTTCACCCTCCTTGAATCAAAAGAGTACAAATCATGATAAGCCTTTGTCACTTCCAGTTCCAATTCTTCCATGACTATTTTGGGCATAAGGTTGTGGGAAGCCCATGAATCCATGAGGCAATTATGCAACACTTTATAATGTATGTTCAGGGATGTGTAGAAGAGAGGGGATGAATCATCTCTTTCTTCTACCATGGGACCTAGGATGACTGCTAGCTTTTCATCATGAAGGTTCACTGAGTCATAGGAAGGCTGGGGGGACTCAGATTGTAGCAGTTTGGAGAGGGACCTTTTGAAATCTTCATTTTTAACTAGCTCTGAGAGGGGTATGAGAATTTTGATCTTTTGAATTTCATGCTCAAAACTAAAGGAGGAAATAGGCTTAGGAGCTTCCCTTACCTCATAGACAGTTTCTTTGGCTACTGGCAAAGTATTATGAGCTTTCTTTTCTTTAGTAGTGGTTGTTGCAGACTTAACAGGCCTTTCTGCTATGAGGGGTTGATCTTGGCTGTCAAAATTTCCTTCTTTCTTCTTTGACCTGAGAGGGTATCTGTTAGGGGTTTTGTTGGCCTTTTCTCCTTTACCTAACTCATTGATTTGAATGTTCATAAGGGATTCTTCATATGTAGACTGAGTCAAATGGGGAAAAGGGGAATTTTCTTCAATACAGTGGATTTCAAGGTCGATCTCATCTATCTCCTCTCCTTCCTCATGAGCAACTATGTTATTTTGGAGAGGGGTTTGAATACTTTGATCTTCCCTGTCTTTGCCCCTTTGTTCCCTTGGGAAATCTTGTGGCACATTGTTATTAGGCCTCCTGAAACCTCTATTATCAGCATTCTAGGGATTTTTGTATGTGGGCTTCCCTTCTAACTCCCACCTTTCCATCCTAGCCAAAAGTGATTTTAGCATTCTAGTTACCTCGTCCGACTGAAGGGGAAGGGGAGAGGAATTGGATGGGGAGGCTTTAGGTCTTTTCCTAGATATGTCTCTATCAGCCTTATCCTTGAGTCATTCAACAACTAGTATGTTAGATTCTACTTCCACGGCTACATCCTGCATGTAAGCCAAAGTAGTGGCTCTTCTTTCCCTCAACAGAAGGTAGAAATTGGGATCAAAAGCACTAGCGTAAGTGATCTTAGCAGAGGCTTCTGAGGGCTTTATCTCAGCAGGGATTTTATTATACATTTTATTGAATCTCTTGTAGAAGTCAGAGAAAGACTCTCCTTCTTTTCTCTTCAAGGACCCAAACTCTGTCATGTAATACATGAAATCTTTTTTGTCTCCCCATTGTCTCAGAAAGGCATTATCCAAATCCTCAATTCCATCTATAGATCCAGGAGGTAGGGATCTAAACCGTTTCCTAACTTCGCCTTCAAGGCTATGGACAAAAATCCTCATCCATACATCTGTATGCATGATAACATGATCATCTATGAAGCTGTAAAAGGCTTCAAGGTGTTCTTTTGCAGCTATGTTCCCATTGCCTGTAAACTTGGGTAGCTACATAAGGTATCCATCTACTAGGAGGGCATTGAGAAGCTGAGGTAAGACAAGGGAATCATATCTAGAAGATATTATAGCCTCCATTCTGGTCATGGGGGGATTTTCTCCTGCCATAGGAATATTAGGTGAAGGAGAACTTGGAGGAGAAGGAGCTCGAACAGGGAATACTGGGAATGAGCTTCTAGGTGGAAAGGGAAACAACAGGGGATTTAGAGAGAAGGCTAAAGGGCTTGAGTTAGCAGACACTTCTCTCTGTGCAGTAGCAACAATAGTAACAAGAGGAGGGGTGGTGAAATCTTCTGTGGTTTAGGGTCTATGCCAAGGTATAGCTTCAGGGGAGGGGGGAGTGATAGGGATTTCTCCTTCCAATCTCAGACCAAGAGGGGAAAACTCAGCAGAAACACTCCCAAAATTTAGGAAATGGGAAACTTCAGAAATGGGTTTGCTAGGAAGATGAGAAGAAGAAAATGGAGTTTCTACAGATGGAGTTGGTGAATTACCTGGTTTAGCGGTGGAAGCTTCTCCTTGAGAAGCCTTCCCTTTTTTGATAATCACCTCTGGATCAACTTCAAGTGTAGCTAGAGGCAGTTGTGGATGGGACCGTGTGTGTCTACCTTTGGAATCCACAATTTACAACAGCAGGTTTGCCTCAGTGGAGTCGTCAAAATGGAGTCGCCAGGTGCATAGTAGCAATCTTCAAGGGATCTGATGCTTGATGCACCTTCAGAATCAGAGGCTCAATGTTGTTCAATCCCAGGGAAAAACTCTTCAACTTCGTCCCTAGAATTGGCGCTAAAAATGTTAGCGACGGAAGTCACTCATGGATTGCAGTAAGAGAAGAGCCCGATGCCCATCAGTTTATGTTACAATTTGTAAAAAGGGGGTGATCAAATGGAGGTAAACTCAGGAGGATATCGCTCACTCAGAAAACTGGGCTGGGATAGCAAGGACATGCGAGGTCTTGATCTAACTTAAGACAGTAAGTAGTATAGTGGTGAGTAAGTGAAAGAAAGAAGGAGAAAAGTCTCAGATATGAGATCCTCTCAGACCAAAGAAGCTTCAAAGTAAACCTCAAACATTGCAGAACTAATACAATCAAACATACATCATATAGTTACAACAACACCCAACTGGATCTTCCATGCCTAGGTTCTTAAGATTCAAAGGAATGAGGAAAAGAGAAGGTTGGCCACCATTAAACAAGAAATCTCAAAATATCATTGTATATCTAGAGAACCAAAGGCTAAGTCAAGGCTTTATAGTCAGGAGCATCGCTCTACCATCGATAGATTACAAAAATGGTAAAATTTCCTACATATACCCAAAGCCAATAACGACATCAAAACCAAGACTTATCATTAAAAACATTACGTCTGCATGTTTACTAGCAGACTACACCTACAGTCTCTGTATGGTCATGTGCTTGTGTCAGATGCAACAAGGCTCCTAACAATTCTGCAAAAGAATTGAACTGCCTCAGGTCCCTTTTCTGGACTTTCCACTTATGGCGGAGACGATGTTCAACCACCACCAACTACCTCAATAACTGCTTCCTCAGGATTGAGAACAACCCAGCCAACTCTTCACTCTTGGGACGTGGAGGTCTTCTCGTGTTACCACCTGGATCGACTGAACGACCTAATGTATAAGGCATGGAAGCTGGTGCGAAGACTAGGGCACGTGATTGGAAGTGGTGGATGGGCGGTGATGTTGTGACACCTGATGAGAAGTTCCATAAGACATGTGTGGAAGTGGCATGGAACGTGGGGTACAAGTATATAAGGATTAGATATGACCATACATATGGAGGTGACTGGGAAGATGCAAGGCGTCGGGCCTAGAGGAGGAGGAAGGAAGAATTGGAGGATGAGGGGGAGAACACCTAGCAGGAGGTGACTGGTAGAAGTGAGGAAAGGGGAAAGGGATAGGCCAGGATGGTCTTGACTAGAATACATATGGAAGAAGGTGGATGGTGGAGGAGATTGGATATGTGACAATGTGGGGTCCGCTGGAAGCCGCCAATTCCGGACCCCCCCCCCCCCCTTATTAAAGGTAGAAAGGAAAGGGGTGTCCAGAATCCAACCTTGACCACAGATCTAAGCGCCCAAATCCATGCCGTTGAGAGATGGGTGACCAATTCTGAACCCCCCCCTCCGGTTTAAAGTTAGAATGGTGAGGGGGCTCCAGAATCCGATCTTGACTGCAGATCTGGGCGCATGGATTCTAGCCACCCAGATTTTCTCGTCGCTTATCCAAATGTGCATTCATGCCCCAAATTAGGATAAGTGGGTTTTTACTCCACTTCTTGCCATATTTTCACCAAAGGGGGTCTCCATTTAGGAAAAAATACCCCTCTTACATGTTGAGGTGTTAACAGATGGTCAGGGCCTGCATTCAATTTTCCTGGCTTGACTATTACTTCAAAATCAAATTCTTGAAGCAGTAGTAACCATCGACAGATTCTCCCCCACAACACTGGCTTGTTGAATAGGTATTTAAGGGATGAGTGATATATGAACATCTTAAAATGTTTTCCCAATAAGTAATGTTTGAACTTCTGCAATGCGTAGACCATAGCTAGGCCTTCCCTTTCTGTAGTGTTATAGTTCTTCTCCGATTCTAATAGTTTTTTTTCTCGCAAATGCTATAGGGTGATCCAAATCTCTTTCTCATGGTTTTGCCAAAATAACTCCAAGTTCTATGGCCAATCTATTGGTGCGTTTATCTGCATGTATCCTTTGATAAATTTTCTGTAGTATCATGTGTGTCCCAATGTTTCTCTGAGTTGACAGACTATTTTTGGTGGTGGCAAGTTAATAATTACTGCAATTTTTGTAGGATCTACTAGTAATCCTTGCTTGCACACTATATGGCCCAAACGTATCCCAAATGGTGTTTCAAAGATACATTTCTTGATGTTTAACGATATTTGTGACTTCCTTCATATTTCTAACATCAACCGCAGGACCTATACATGGTATTTTAATAGACTATAGATTTTCCAATCATCCAATTATACCTCTAGAAACTAGTGGATAAATTCCTTAAATGCATCGATGACTAATCTGGAAAATATTTCTAGTGCATTCTTCATTCCAAACAACATGAATATGTACTGGTAGGATCCCCATTCTGTAGAAAACGTGGTCTTGTATCTATATTCATTTTCTGTCTTGATCTGGTGGTAGCCTGAGAATCCATCATTGAATGAGTAAACTTTGTTTTCTCCTACGTTCTCCAACACTTCATCCGTGAAAGGTGTAGGGAACGAGTCATGTAGGCATGCATTTTTTAACTTCCTCAATTCGACACATATTATTATCCTCCCTTGTTTTTCTCCTGAACTACCATTGGGCTTATCCATTATGATTATTCCACAAGTTATATGATTCCGGCTTCGAGCATTCTATCGATCTTAGATTTAACTTTCTACTTATATATCAGGTTTAGTCTATATGGTCATTGTCTGAACAGTATTGCTTCAGATCTAAGTGGTATCTTCATTTCTCCTATCTCTCCCACTATGCCCTTCATTTCTCTAAAGGTTGTGGGGAACAAATCACTATACTCGTTCAGTAACTCTGTTATGATTTCTATTGTTTGCTCATCCAAGTAGTCTCCAATGTTGGCCATTTTAGGATTCTCAAATGTCCCAATGTTGATTTTCTTCACCTTAATCAGTGCAACGATTAATTCTGATTCTAGAGGTGGACCTTCCACTTCTCTTTCTCCTTCTTCTTCCTCGATCTGAATATCATGCAGATTGTCTTCATTGGGTGCTTCTTCCTAGACATGATAGCACGACAACAATTCTTTCACTATATGTATATTCCTTTATTGTTCTTTTGTTATGATTTCAACTTGTGGTTCCTTAATGAATATCACTCCTCTTATCTGCTTAAGTTATGTGTCTATGTTGGGGTTCTCATGCTCGAATGAGAAAGTGACTGTAAAATTATGTTGTAGTATCGTCCAGCTTGAAGTTCCTCTACACAGTTCCTGGTCTGTATACTTGTTTCTTGGTATTCCCTATAGGGTGTGTATGAAATGATGAGGCCATTCCTCTGGGGGTGTCATCTTCCATAACGCTCTACACTTCTCCAAGTGTTCCGCTGGTGCCCCCTGTACATGATTGCAAAAATAATTTGATTGTACTTACTTGTCTCAGGTGTTGCATTTCCTTGGTATGATCTAATGATGGAGTCATCTCGTACTCTGGAGCCTCTTTAGTCTGTTGCACAGTTGAAGTTGACGCAGTGTCATCCTTCTGAAATTCTTGTTTGGATTGCTTAAATATCTCCTTCTCATTCTGCGCATTGAATTGCTTCCTTGGTTCGAAGTTCTTCTTCACCCACTGGTGTTGTATTGGCTCTTGTCAGACAATTTCACTCCCTATTTTAGCTCCTCCATGGGTAACTATGTTTATATTTCATCCTTCATCCATTTCTTCAGCTAAAATCCATTGCACATTCTAGTTGTTTTGATTCCTCTTTTCCCGGATCTTTCCCAGTAATGTCGAACATTCTTCTGTGTCATGATCTGATGCACGACAATACATACAAGTTGCTGGTGGAAGTGGACATTCTATTGCATAGTGTCTCGGTTTTTGAATGTTGTGACATACCACTAGTCCTATACCTCTTACAAAGCCTCCTCTTGATCATACTTCACCTCTGTAGCCAACTCGATCTCCTCTCGATGTGATATACAGAGGCGCCTGATTGTACTGCATGGTATTGTACTGAGGTTGCACTATGTTGTACTGTGGCTACACAGTATTGTATGGTTGTTGCGCAATATTATACTATTGTTTCACAATGTTGTATGGGGAGGGAACTTGGTTAAACTGTGGTGTGTCTTTCCCAGTCATCATTTCTTCCTACACCCTATATGCATCTGATGTCATCTCTTGCATCAAATCCATAGTTCTACAATCTTTATCATCGTGGCCCACCGACTTGCAAAAGTTTCAATATGAACTCTTTGGAACTGTATGGTATTTCTACATCATTGGGAAATGATATGGATCGTGGCCTGGTTTCTTACGAATTTCACACCATATCCCTCCTATTGGTAATGGATTTGGAATTCCTGCTACCATATAATACATGAATTTTGGACATTCGTTCTTATGGTGTCCTTCGGTTTTGCATGTGGTACACCAAACGACTTCTCATTTGTCCTTAATTTTTTTCTAGTTTAGATGGAACATTAAGTTCTTCAAATCCTCCTTGAGCTCTTCGATGGCTGGATCCATCTACTAATATTGGTTTTCTTCCAGTTGCAGGTTTTCTTGCAAAGCCTCTTCCTGTGTCTGAATCTTTTGTTGTCACAGTGGATATTTTAAGTGTGGTAATAGTGAACTGATGAACAAGTGCATGTGTTGCATATCAGTCATGAGATACTTCAACTTTCCCTTCAGTCACTTGAATATCTGGTCAATCTCTCATACAGATTCTTCTGGTTTCTGTATAATTTCTATCATCTCATTCATGTATTGATCTTCTGAACTTGGCTTCTGAAACTCATTTATCAGTAATTTCTTGATATCCACAATCGTTCTAGTTGTCCTTGGTGGATTTTTTGTAGCTAAACTCATATACCAATCCAGTGCATGATCCCTTAGTGTAATCACTAGTTGTGCAAGTTTAGTATCTTCGTCTATGATCTGTTTTCCTTCCCAAATCTTTTCACAGATAAACAAGTTCTTTTTCAGGTCCTCTGACGCTTCTCCTTTGAATTCTGGTAACCTGATGGTGGGATCGTGTCATGCAATCCTGAATGATGAACTACTAACTCTGTGTGGAATATATACTTGACTAGTTCTTCCTGAACTAGCTCCTCTAGTTGTTTTTCCTTGTGTAGATGTACTTCTTGTTGTCTTTCTTCTCCCAAAATTTGGTTGTCTAAATGGTGGTGTTCTCTTTGGTGTATTAGTTTCACATGGGTTTGTGGGTTCCACACTGACATTAATATGGATAGGATTGTTTCCTTCTCTTCCCTCTCTTGGACCTCTTGTCTTCCTCTCATATGTTTCATGCAGGATTTCCTCAATCTTCTCTACAACCCAGAGAACCTCTACTATCACTTTCCAAGCCTTCCCTCGCGGCTACGACTCTCTTCTTTGTATTCACCTTGTATTGATAGGGTACTCCACTACATGTATTTCCAGATGCCTCCATGATTCACTTTATCTGGTCATCATCCATCATAATTGGGTCCAAGGCTTCCTTCTTCTTTTCTTTATCCATTCATCCTTCCATTTCTCCTCTTCCCATTAGTGCTTCCCCAATGCACACAGGGAAGTTTAGTTGTCTGAATCCATTGTCATTACACCTTTGTTATATAGAAGCATCTTAATAGAAGTATACAATGATCTAATATACCTTCCTTGAGGCCCACATAGAAACTCTTTCTCTGTTGCGTTGTATGAATTCACTGTATCTAATGCAAATTTTGTTATAAAGCCTGCTACAATATTGTTGAGCAAGAAATCTACTGCGTGGGTGAATTTGTCGTTCACCTGCTGTAACTACTCAATCTGTACTTAGGTCCACTCTAAGTGTCAGATCCAATTTGTTGCATGGTTATCCTTCAACCTTAATATCCACTCCTATAATAAGTGTGGAAAATCACAGAAAAATACTTCATGCAAATCAATAAACACGTATTTCTCAAGATATTTGCATGGTGTTACTCTAGGGTTTTTGTTATCTTTCTGTGAAAACTCCATCTCTTTTGTCTTCAACCAGCTTTCAATATCTACTTTTGTGGGATTCCACAGTCTCAACATCCCCTTTTAGAGGTGCATTCTTTTCACCTTCGCATCATCCACTTCAACATTCTCTTGACCTGCCTTCTGTAGATCTTACAAATTTTCAACAGATCCCATCTACTAAATCCTATACTATTCCAACTTATGGAAACAAAACCATTTGTTGGTTTATAATTATATATCTAATTTTATATATTCAATATGCTTGAATCAGGGTTCATGTCTACTGGGGTTCCAACAAATCCTATAAAACTATTGGCCCTCCTGGTAAACTAGAAGGGAACACAACGCACAAAGTGCACTACGTAGTCTCACCCGAGATAGTCTTAATGGGTGACTACAATACTCACGTGTTTGCAGTCCAGGATGGAGTGGGGATCTAGGAAGTGTGCACTGAGAGTTATACTTAACTTATTAACGTCATAAACTATCATTCACGATTATGCATGGAATATAATCAACTCATTCATTTAGCATACTAATATCTACTTAGAAGCAATAATGAAACACATGCATCTAATCAAATAACACAAGTTTTACCATGGTTCACCCCCTCTTGGGATACATCCATAAACATTTAGCTCTAAGATCTTTTATTATAGCAGTTCCAAAACTACAACACTGTGCGCTTTACAAATCCTCTCCGTCGGGTCAAGATCTATTATGAGGTGGAATAAATCGCACCAGGATCCTCTGCCTATGATATAACCCTCAAGATATACCCACCTTACTCCTCTCTATCTCAAAAACTTACAAAGTTAGGTCATATATAAAAATATTACAACTAGCTATCAAAACATGAATCCTCCTCTAGACTCTATATATCTGCCCTCTAGATCTCATCCCGTCCGACTATGGTCTCTCTCACTCTTTTTCCACACTCTATGAGACCTAGGTATCTATATTTATACATTTTTGGCTCACCAGCCATTACAGTGTATTACAAAAACCCTAACCCTAACGTTGTTAGGTATTCCATGCATGCGCGTGTGCTACTCTTCCTTCCAGTTATTGCTTCCTTCGTCGAGGCAAGAACGATTAGACAACAAACATACAGACTAAATCTGATCTATAAGAAAAAAGTTAAAGATGAGATCGATAGGATGCTCGAAGCCAGAATCATAGAACCTGTGGAAGAATCATAATGGATAATTCCAATGGTATTTCAGGAGAAAAAACAAGGTGGGATAAGCATATGCTTCGACTTGAGGAATTTGAATGATGCATGCCTACATGACCCATTCCCTACACCCTTCATGGATGAAGTGTTGGAGAACATAGGAGGAAAGGAAGTTTATTCATTCACCGACGAATTTTCAGGATACCATCATATCAAGATAGTGCCAGAAGATAGATACAAGACCACGTTTTCTATAGAATGGGGATCCTACCAATACACAGTCATGTTGTTTGGGTTGAAGAATGCACCAACAATATTTTCCAAAGTGGTCATATCTACATTTAAGGAATTTATCCACTAGTTTCTAGAAGTATACTTGGACAATTGAACAGTCTATAACTTGTTGAAAGACCATGTAGAGGTCTTGTGGCTGATGTTAGAAAGATGAAGCCAGTGCCAAATATCATTAAACATCAAGAAATGCATATTCAAAACACCGTTTTGGATACTATTGGGCCATATAGTATGCAAGCAAGTTATACTAGTAGATCCTACAAAAATTGCAGTAATCGTTAACCTACCACCACCAAAATCATTCTGTCAACTAAGAGCGACATTGGGACACACATGATACTACAAAAAAATTATCAAAGGGTATGCACAAATAACCACACCAATGGAGAAATTGTTAAGGAAAGATACAAAGTTTCAGTGGAATGAGGATTGTGGATACACTGAAAGAAAAAATGATAATAGCGCCAATACTAGTATTCCCAGACTGGGAAAATACATTCCACGTACATGTAGATGCATCAACCATAACATTTGGAGCTATTTTAGTGCAACTAGGAGCAAGATATTTGGATCATCCTATAGAATTTGCTGGCAGAAAACTGTCAGAATTAGAGAAAAACTACAACACAACAAAGAGGGAAGGCCTAGCTATGGTCTACGTGCTTCAGAAGTCTATACACTACTTATTGGGGAAACATTTTAAGATGTTCACAGACCATTCAACGCTCAAATACCTAGTTAACATGCTAGTGTTGGGGGGGACAATTTGTCGATGGTTACTATTGTTTCAAGAATTTGATTTTGAAGTAATAGTTGAGCTAGGGAGACTGAATGTAGGACCTGATCACCTATCAAGGGTCGCGAATGGAGAGGAAACTAAAAATTTAGAAGACAACTTTTCGAATGCACAATTATTTTCAGTTCAGATCATCGATGAATACATCACAGACATCATCCATTACTTGAGGATAGGTACTGCGCCACAGGAATATAACACCGCACAGAAGAAAAACCTAGTAGTCTGAGATGTATATTATCAATGGATTGCAGAAGACTTATACAAAATGGACATAGATAGAATCCTGAGAATATATGTCCTAGAACATGAAATACCAAGGATTTTAGAAGAATCCCATGAGGGAATAGTAGGAGGACATTACACAGGAAAAGCTACCACATAGAAGGTATTGTGCACATGAATATGGTGTCCAACCATTCACAGAGGCTCAAAAGAGTACTGCCAGAAATGTGATGTATGTTAGAGGGTTGGTTAGCCGAATAGAAGTGATGAGATGCCGCTATGACCACAGGTAACTTTGTAGGTATTCAAAAAATGGGTAATAGATTTTGTGGGACCAATTAACCCACCAGCAAAGAGGACAGGAGCAAGGTACATTATCACTATGATAGAATACCTGACAATATGGGCATAAGCAACACCAGTCAAAGATTGCAACATAGAAACAACAACACACTTCCTATTTGAACATGTGATTACTCGATTTGGTTGCCCAAGGATTTTGATGAGCGACCAAGGCACTCATTTCATTAACAACACTATTAAGGCTATGACTGAGGAATTTGAAGTCCATCATCAAAAGAGTACACCATATCATCCTCAGGAAAATGGAGTAGTAGAAGCCTTTAAGAAAATCCTTGAAAATGAATTGACGAAGATCTGTAATGTCAACAGGGAAGATTGGGACCTAAAAATACCAGCAGTATTGTGAGCATACAATACCACATGAAAGAAGTTGACATGACACAAGCCATTCAGATTGGTATATAAAAAATAATAAGTGGTGCCATTAGAAGTTTTGGTACCCAGTTTGTGCATCGCAATGATTACGAACATGACATAACGAGATGCAGTACATGATAGGTTGAATCAACCGATAATCATGGAGAAAGATAGGATCCTAGAAGGGTTCCACCAACAAGTTCATAAGTAAGGGAAAAATCTTGGCACGACAGAAATATCAAGAGGAAAAATTTCAAGGAAGGAGACTTAGTGTTGATGTATGACAGTAGATCCATTCAACATCTAGGAAAACTCAGAATGCACTGGTTAGGACCATATGAAGTAAAAAATGTCACAAGTGGGGGAGTTATACAGTTGAAGGACTTAGGAGGTGCATAAATAAGAGGGATGATCAATGGGATTCGATTGAAGTTGTGCATGGACAGTCAACCACCTGCAACTTAAAATTCACCGTGAAGTAAAAAAAAAAGATAGGGTATAGGATATCAAAAGGCACCAACAGAGGAATATTATGCCGAAAGGAGAAGGAGCATGCACACTTGGAAATACGAGCCTGATGGAGACAAGGCTAACAGATAGTTCAAAACAAAAATAAGCGGGAAAGGAGGATACAACAAAATAAGCGCCAAGTGACGGAGGTTAGCGTAATTGAATGCTGAAAATGACTAACGGGATGCCGCATTAATCGCGCCAACTGGAGACGGCAAGGGAAATCAATGGAAAGTATGAAGGAACCAGTGGTTCAAGTAAATCATAATCATGGTAACATCTTCGACAAGATTCTCATGACTCCCATACAAAGCAAGGACAAGGGAGTGAAAATCTTATTGAGGAAGTGGAACATGAGCAAGAGAAAGAGAGCATACGAAGAAGAGAGTGAAAGTTGCAGAGGCTACTAATCTCAGAAAACGACAAGTTTTTACCACCATGGCACCACCTAAACAAGAAGAACCAATCCATATTTACAGACAACCCAAAGGTAGGAATAGAGCATAATTTCAATAGCAGGGAAGCAAACAACAACTATCTCAGCCGCCATAAATCATTAATGTGGATGAAATCCCATCGTCAGATACAACACTAGGAAGCCCCACACCCATTGAGGAAGAAACCCAACAGACAACACTTGCGGGCATGGACATTGATATATCATAAGAGGGGCAGGGCCGATAGACTGAGGATGCAGGAAGCCAAGTGAAACCCGAAAACCCTATGGAAGCTCCGAGATTCAATGGGATGGCTCCAAACCAGGAAGAAACAGTTGCGCCAGAAGAATCACAAACAACCACATCGAAACAACCACAGGATGGAGTAGTGGAATATGTTACTAGTCGACCAAATAAGTATACCAAATAATGAACAATGGAGGCTGGAACATCGAGTCAGCCACCACCGCGAAAGGACAAGAAAATGGTACCTAGGTCATCGCGCAAACAACCTGCCACAACAATTGTTTTTCCGTGCATACTGGAAGGGGTACATGTACCAAAAAAATCGTTAGGTTATGTAGAGAAATTGATGTATTCATACCATGATGTAACAGACATGGACAATTTCCCAGAGTTCGCTAAGAAAGTCTACCTACAGACTGTGGGTATAGGACCCTTTGAGGAACCAATCCATCAACCAATCCAATGGGCAAAAGGACTGGACAAAACCAAAACTCTAGGTCTATTGAACCTACCACACTTTGGAAGAGGCCAGTATGCAAAGAATTGCATCAAGAAGCTGATGGTGGTCACACATGGCAGATATCTATGGATGGAATAACTCATCTCAATACACGTAGAGCTCATCGCACACATCACAGGCCTGCCATCACAGGGCATGGATCCCACATAGTTCCTCGAGGAAAAAACAAAGGAGAAAGAACTAGATGAGGAGATGAAGAAGAAATACGACACCGAAAGGGGGTCATGCAGAATCGTATTAAGCATATTAGTGACATCGTGACAAGAATGGCCACAAAAACTATGGCATGCAATTTTCTCAGGAAATGTCGCAAGGAGGAAGTCCTGACAGGGGTTCTCGCAGCTGCAACACAATGTGTTGAGGGCACCACACTCAACTGGGCCCCTTTTTTTTGAATTTTTTACTAGACGACTGGAAGGATGCACAGGATCTGGAGAAAAAATTACATTATTCATGGTTGTTCATCTTGATAGCCATGATTGGATGGAAGGAGATGAAATACTCATTTTTCGCCACTAGACCCAAACCCTACCATGGAGTGTAATACTTATCGATGGGAGTTGCTTCAGATGCCAAGAATAGCAAAGTGAATGTAGCTATATTCGAAGGATATCTTCGCGACCTACAAGACACCATCACCAACACTTGGAGGATAACACCAGAAGTTGTTGCACGGTATCAAGAAATAGACAACTTTAAAGCCACTAGACATGCAATGTGGATCCATGAGCAGAAGGACCCCAACAATCAATGGCTACAACTTTGTTACTACATCATGGAGGGGGACATACAAATGGCCATTAAGGATTGTGAAGATGAATGGAAGATTCCAGTCCTCACTCAAGAAATACCCACAGAGATAGACGAGGAGGAGATAAGACAGGAACATACACATGCTGAGGAGGTAGGGAAGGAACAATCACAACCCTAGGAAGTAACAGTGCCCAAGAAACCAAGGACAGGTTAGAACAAGCCACAATAGAAGAAAGGGGGGACATCTAAGAAAGGAGTCCAGATGGGGAAGAAGAACAACACAGATGCACCCCAAGTATAGCAGAAATAGGCTGAGGAAGCCATGGAACTACATCAAGTGCTACTCCACAAGATCTAGGCCATACTAAGCGGCCAACCACCCAGACGGGGGGTGCACGCAAGAAGATGAAGGCACATAAAACGCCCCCAGAATACATGATCATTGAATATGATGCGGACATGGTGGCCCAAATGGTCCAAGATTGCACATTTGAAGATTTTGAGAATGCTACATGCCAAAGGGACATAATTGAAGAAGAGTCTCCATACATGCGACAACTTCTCAGGCAGATCGGGGAAGCACAAGAAGCCGACAACAGTGTATAAATGGGCCCGTCAACATCACAAATAGAAGGTGAATTTGGATCAAGTGAGCAAGATAGGATCCAAACGACATCATAATTGAGTTCAACATTTCACATCACACCCAACATGTTGCGCATGGATGAAATTGTGGGGAAGACACCCCTAAAGGACTTGGCTCAACTATAGTTTTTATTGCCCCGGATACCAACCAAGGCACTGTATAAAGTGCAAGTCAACATTACACATGAGGTACAGTCTCACGCACACACGGAGACAACGAAATCGTAGTAGACAAAGGATGATTGGGATAGGTTGGAATTGGTACTTGAGAAAGACAAGATTGAGACCAAAGATGAGAAGGAACGCATGAAAGGAATGGAGAAGAAAGTGGTATTAGCCTACAATAAGATCCCAAAGAACACACAGGCGATAGAACTCATGGCGACAGAGAATATTGATCAGATTGTGCATAAAATTGATCAATACGAATAGGATATCGAGAATCTTTGGGAGCATCTCACACCTACAACTCCACTGGAGGTGAGGGAGAAAAGGAAACAAGAGGCAACAACACATATACAAGAGATAGAATGACAAGTCTACGCTAAGGATGACTTGTTCGAGAAAGCAGTGCAACTCTGGATGAAGTTGGAAGAGGATCAGTAGGTCCGATAGTGGGACTAGGAAGGATAAAGGATAAGTGGAGCTATTTAGGACCTCAAGTAGAGTCAGTAGACAATGTCGATCACAGAGCGCATCAAAGGGGCACAGGACATGAATATATTGTAGGAAGAACTCATAGCTACGCAGGCACAGAAAAAGGAGAACTGAGCTCAAATGGAACCACTCCAGGAGCAAGCAGTAGAGGTCATTACATAGGTAGAGGAAGCCAAAACATACATGGCAAAAACCTAGGTATAATGTGCAAGGATGGTCAGTGACGAAATTACGGTGTAGATATTGGATGCACTCAAGGAGAAGACCGTGTAGGCCCAAACATAAGCAATGAAGCTCATGGAGAACTTCCAAGCAATCACAGGGGATATCGACAAGGAACATAGGGTTTAGGTGGCTCGGGATGAGTCACATGTCATTGTTGGAGGCCTGTTGGAAGCAGACCAAATTGGAAAGAAAGGTTAGTTTTGGAAGAAAGACATGCACGAGGAAAGCGAAAACTGGAAGGAAGAGCAGCATGTGTGCATGCATGGAATACCTAACAATGTTAGGGTTAGGGTTTTTGTAATACATTGTAATGGCTAGTGATATATAAATGTATATATAGAGATACCTAGGTAGTAGTTAGAAGAGAGGAGAGGAGAGAAGTGGGCTTAGAAATTATGAAGAGATGACGAGAGGAAGGAGTCCTGTTTTGATCACTACCTTGTAATACTTTGTCATAGGACCTAATTTTTCAATCTGTTGAGCTGTAGAAGGGTCAAGAGGGTAGATATTGAGGGTTAGATCATAGACTAAGGAGCCTGGTGTGATCTAGTCTGCCTCGTAATAGATCTGGACCCGACTGAGGATGAGTTGTAAAACGCGCGACGCTGTAGTTTTGGAACTTCCATAATAGAAGAGCTTGAGAGAAAGAACTCTGTTGACATATCCCAAGAGGGGGTGAACCACAGTAAAACCTGTGTTATATGATTGAATGCTTGTCTCTCTTTTAGTGATTATAAGTAGATGTTAGCATGATGAATGAATGATCTAATGAGTTGATTACATTACATGCATAATTGGGAATGACAGAATAATGATTTAATAAGTTAGATAGAACTCTCCGCGCACACTTCTCAGATCTTCATTCAGTCTTGGAATACAAACACCTGAGTATTGCAGTCACCCATTAATACTATCTTGGGTGAGACTGTGTGGTTCACTCTGTGTACTGAGTTGCCTTCTAGTTTACCAAGAGGGCCGATAGTTTTAGAGGCTTTGTTGGAACCCTAACGGACTTGAGCCTGGGTCAATCATGTTAAAGGTATAAAATCAAAGATATTAAACCAACAGAAGGCCTATGAGGGTTTTTCAAAATAAATAATAAATATGTTGGTATGACAACTCCTAGAAATATGTCCATAAAGATGAATGAACATTATGAACTATGATGAAATCTTCAACAATTGGATCAAACTTAAAAAGACTATCAACCTTGTTAATTCACATAAAGAAACCAACATTCTCTTTGATGATGGCATTCCCAAAATAATAATAAACTTATGAATATGACTCTTACTTCCAACAAAAGGTTATTGAGAAAAATATCATGGTTTAAGTAACTACATGATTAATATCAGATTTACTTCTATTTGAGTAGAAATATGAGCATGAGAGATCAAAAAAGATCTTTTAACGACAATGGTTGAGTTATTAAATCATGAGTTATTTTACCATTTAGGAACTTAATGAAAGAGGAAGAAATAATGAAGAAACATAGCAGCCATTAGGCATATACATATCTGGAAATGAACATAAAGAAACAACAAACCATAACAAGAGAAGTTGATAATGAAGTTCGGCAATCTCGCCTACGTCTCTGGGCCTTTGTCTTAGTGGGTGAGGATTTTTTATTTATCTTCAAAGGTTTAAACGTACATCAAAATAGTGCCAAAAGGATTACAAATTGATCTGGTTGTGTTCTACCAGATCTCAAGAACCCATCAAAACTGATGACACTGAAAACGGATGAATGAAGCTCCCATAAATAACTCACAAAGGTGCTCTCCTTAATATCTTCCTACATAAAAATGGATTTGGCTCAACAATTCTTCAACATTTTCTTTTTTTGAACCTCCTTTATGGATTCAAGAGCCCCTGGTTTATATAAGCCTGAAGTTGCCAAAAAACTCCCAACTTCCCCCCAATATCTAGCCTCAAAAAGGGCCCAACATCCTCCAAAAATGACTAATAACTCTCAAAACTGCTAAGAAAATCAATAAAAATTATAATATAAAGTATAAAAACCCACATTTGCAAATATGTAGGGTGAAACCCCTTTTTCACGATCCCCTGGTCACCTGGGCACCTCCCATGTGGCCCTGAACCTACTGGTGTGTTGGTCTATCCCTTAAGCCCCTCCGCTTCTAGGTCCTAATCATATGGTTGGCCCATGTGGCTTCAGGCTTACCTTCCACGTGAAAACTATTAGACTAGCCTGGCCCTTGGTCTAGCACCCTGGTCGACAGGCTAGCCCGACCACCTGGGTGCTAACCTCTTTACGTGCTAAGTCTGGAGGAGTCCGGGTCATATGCTATCCCAACGTGATATATGCTGAAACCGGGGGCTAGATCCACATATCCCCACACCAAAATACAATAAAAGGAAGTGGTTTCATATTGCTATGGTCGTATTCATATGTCGGGGGTTGGGGCTAGACCCCAACCCTTTAGTCCACCGAATGAACTTATATTGCAATTTAAATATATATATATATATATAACAATATATAATTGTAAGAAACATAGTGCGAGTGGGATGGTAGCCCTGCCCCGCCAAACCATTCACCACCCAGACCGGAGGTCACAGGTTCGACCCTGGTGGAATCCAACTTTTGTCCAAAACAAACGAACCAATATATGGGTACCACGTGGCAGCCCATGATTGGGCCATGTGGCACCATACCATTCTCCAAATAATTTTCACGTGTCATACATCCATTCATCCACCTGTTATCTTTCATGCCCAGTCAACAACCTACCAACTCACTATCACATCGACCCATGCCACATCAACTCATGTCAGTTGTACCTGCCACATCAACCTGTGCCATGTGTCACCCTTGCAGTGGTGCCACATGTCACGATCAAACTTGTCCATATCTTCACCTGTCAACATCAACACAAAGGCACCCTGCCACATCATCTATATGGCCATATGGCCTGTAGAGTCAACTTCCACATCAACATTGTACAAACTGTACAGTCATCATTTTTTCATGTTTGACGAAATGAATAGATCACAATATCTTTCGCATGTGATGTATGTTTGAGTCCATTCAATTTGTGTTAGGTTCATATCGACGAGGCCTACACACATGTATATTTTGAATCCATTCTGAGCACTTTGATTTTTAGGCCTTCCTAGACCCATTTTGGTCCCGAGATCCAATTATGGATCACACCTCCCCACTAAAGACCTTTTGGTCCTCCAAAATGTTACTGACCAGTCATCAAGTGCGGGATAGGCCATCCTACTTGTTCTCTGTCTTTAAACTCTGTCATGTGCACCTATCTCATCAATATCAACTGTAAAACAATCATGATAACTGACAACATATTGTTAGCCACTTGTACTCTATCACATCTTACTGAAGCCATAATCATCCATGTTGACAACATTACTAATGATAACATCATAAATATGACTGCAAATGAGCTAATATGTTTGTAATATTTTCACGACATTAGCTTATCCTGAAGCAAAGTGTGATTGATCTTCCATTCTACAATCATCTCCTATTCTTGCTTAAGATCAATTACTTGAATTTAAACAATTATAGGTGTGTTGCTTGCATGAGTTTCCTTTCTTAATTGTTCCATTGTTTTAAGAGATTGATTTTCTTTTAAATGATGAGCATGTACAACATATTCTTGAACTTCTTTCATTAAGTGATATTGATTTTGTTCCATGTAGAAGATTTCTTTGTGATCATACAAATAAGGATTGCCTAAGACCATTCCACATTCATTGAGTGGCACCACATCACATGTTACCTCATCTAAAAACTTAGATGAAATTGCGAACATTAATGTGCGTTTCTTTGTTATGTACAATTGATGTTTGTTGCTTATCCATTTAAGTGTGTAAGGTTTATGATGCATCTAAGCGTTTAACCAATTCTTATGAAATCAAGTGAGATTGATATCCACTATCTATCAATGTGTCAACCTTAGTATGTCTCATTATGACCCTGATATGAAACAATTTACTTCTAGAATCAACTCCATCACCAATTTTACTTGTCAAACCAACCAATGAGACTTTAGATTCATCACCTGAATCCGATCCTAAGTCTGTTGGTCGTGTTGTTTCTGCAACTGTTTGTCTCCCTTTCCTCTCTTTGAACCACTTTGGTCTCTTCTCAGGATGCAATTTCCAGCGATGGTCCTCATCATGCCCTTCTTTCTTGCAATTCTTGCAAGAGGGCTCCTCTTCCTTTCTTTCCACTGAATTTGCCTTCTTGACATTCCACCTCTTTTTGTCCTCTTTCCTTGAAGACGATTCCCCTGATACACCAACCCTTGTTTTCCCTGCCTCGATGTATGTTGATTGAACATAAACCTCATCAATATTAGTAGGTCCAAACATGAATATAGTGTTATGAATATGTGCAGGTAAACCTCTTATATACTTCATAAGAGTTTCTTGGGTATGTAAAGGAATATCTAACATCAATGCCATTTTACAAAATCCATTTGTGTAATCTTGCATTGTTTGTCCCTTTCTTATTTTAAGATATTTCCATTCAATTAAAGCCTTCTCTTTATAACCCAAAGGATAGAATTGCTTTCTAAGTGCAGAAAAAAAAACTTGCCATGATGGAAATACATTACCCACTTGTTGCATGCCATTTTGCAACTTGTTTTTCCACCATATGAGTGTTGTGCCTTCAAGTCTAAGCGATGCCAACTTGATTTGATTTTCTTCATCCTTGATTTGTTGAAAACTACAATAAACCTCCATTTGTCTGACCCAATTATCAAGCCTCTCTGCATTGACTTCACCATCATACATAGGTAATTCAAATTTCACATAAAGCTTAAGTAAAGGCATTTCTTGTTTATGTTTATGGACATGTTTTCTTGCAGTGGATTTTGAACTTGAACTTGAAGAAAAATAATATTATGGAGAAGAAGGAAAAATTTGAGGAGGATCCTCTCCTTCTTCACTTTTAACCTTTGAAGATTCACCTAGAACCAGTTTCTTTCGTTCCAAGTAATCCTCATATAGAACCTTCATCATCTCTGACATAGCGAAGAAATTATTTCAAAACTCTTTCTCATCATGAGAAAGTCCCTCTTTTGATGCCATCTTATCACTTTGAGAAGTTATCTTTCTCTATCCAATCTCAGGATCCTCTTCAACAAGATCTCATTCACCATGATTCAACCTTTCCCTAGTAATCATGCAAACTCAAAAACCAACTGTCAACTAGCTCTGATACCACTTGATCCAAAAAGATCTTTTAACGACAATGGTTGAGTTATTAAAGCATGAGTTATGTTACCATTTAGGAAATTAATGAAAGAGGAAGAAATAATGAGGAAACATAGAATCCATTAAGCATATACAGATCTAGAAATGAACATAAAGAAACAACAAACCATAACAAGAGAAGTTGATAACAGAGTTTGGCAATCTCGCCTACATATCCGGGCCTTTGCATCAGTGGGTGAGGATTTCTTATTTCTGTTAAAATATTTAAAGGCACATCACAATAGTGATAAAAGTATTAAAAATTGTTCTGGTTGTGTTCTACTAGATCTCAAGAACCCATCAAAACTGACGCCACTGAAAATGGATGAACGGAGCTCCCAGAAATGGCCCGCAAAGGTGATCTCCTCAATATCTTCCTTTCATAAGAATGGATTTGGCTCAACAATTATTCATCATTTTCTTGTTCTGAACCTCCTTTATGGGTTCAAGAGCCCCTGGTTTATATAGGCCTGAATTTGGCAACAAAATCCCAACTTCCCCCCAAGATCTGGCCTCAAAAAGGGCCCAAGATCTTCCAAAAATGACTAATATCTCTCCAAACTGCTCAAAAAATCCATAAAATCATAATATAAAGTATAAAAACCCACATTTTCAAATATGTAGGGTGTAACCCCTTTTTCATGAGCCTCTAGTCACCTGGGCACCTCCCATGTGGCCCTGATCCTACTAGTGCGTTGGTCTATCCCTTAAGCCCCTCCGCTTCTAGGTTATGATCATATGGTTGGCCCATGTGGCCTCGTGCTTACCTTCCACGTGCAAACTGTTAGACTAGCCTAGACCCTGATCTAGCGCCCTGGTCGGCGAGCTAGCCTGACTGACCAGGAACTAACCCCTTTATGCTCTAAGTCTGGAGGAGTTTTGGTCATATGATATCCCAACGTGATATACGCTGAAACCAGGGGTTGGATCCACATATCCCCACATATCCACAATAAAAAGGAGTGGGGTCATATTGGTATGGTCGTATACATATGTCGGGGGATGGGGCTAGACCCCAACCCTTTAGTCCATTGAATGAACCTATATTGAAATTTAAATATATATAGAAACATATAATTGCAAGCAACACAGTGCGGGTGAGATGGTAGCCCTGCCCTGCCAAAACATTCACCACCCGGACCAGAGGTCATGGGTTCGACCCCGATGGACTCCAACGTTTTCCCCCAAAACATGAACCAATAAATGGGTGCCACGTGGAAGCCCATAACTGGGCCACATGGCACCGTACCATTCACCAAATAACTTCCACGTGTCATATGTTGATTCATCCACTTGTTAATTGTCATGCCCATTCAAGAACCTACCAACTCACTGCCACGTCATCCCATGTGATGCAGGAGCATCACCTTCAAAGTTAATTAAGAAAGTGTGAAGGAAAATATATGACATCTTAGCATGACAGAATTTCAAATCAACATTTAACTCCGAAAAAGAATGAGTTGTTGAGATATTTTGGAAACAACATTTTTAAATATATCTTGTTTGAAAATTTCTTGTACGACTGTAAGGAGTTGCAAATAGAAAGTGTCAACTCTTATTGGGTAATAAATGATAGTTATTCTAATAGGACAAGGTAGGTAAGCACTAGAAACTGATAGGATAGGTTGCAGACATGATGGAGAAGAGCTCGACAAGCCACTCCTTATATAGATTTGTTGTTGTATTATAAAAGGAAGAGATAGAGGAGTATCAAGGATAGTAGAGGAGAAGAGTAGCAGAAAGTTGCAATGAAGACTGTAACACTATGTAATTTATTTCACGAATGAATAGAATAGAAATAATTGTTCCAATTCCTTTTACAATGTTCATTTTGATGTGTGATTGAATGAATGATACATTTTGTGAGTGTTTTAGTTCATTTCGTTTATGTATGATTGTTCAAAGTTGATCATTTAAATTTGTGACGAACTGTATAAGTTTCAATTGTTTCTCTTCTGAAACTCATATGCAAGGTGTGCATATCATACACAAGGAGTGCGTCGACAGAGTCTGAAATTGACTCAAAAGAGTTTAGAAGGAAAAATAGGAACTTAGACCAAGTGCAAGGAGTGCACAATGTCAAGGAGAGACTAAGTGTCCAAGAACTAGAACAGAGGAGCGCAAGGAGTGCGGTAAGACTTTCTTTCGAAGAAATATTTTGATCTGAGTTTTTTGAGATTCCAGGAACACAAGGAGTGCGTGGGAGATCAAAATCCTCAAAGGAACCAAGCTCAGAAGGGATAGTGCTTTCAGGAGTGTAGACGAGATCCAAAAGACCGGACTCGCAAGAGGAGAAAAGTGGGAAGCCTTTTAACACTTACAAAGTCTTCTAAGTCAAAGGAAGGTGAAATCTCAGGAGGAGGAGAGACAACAACCGTCGGATCTAAGTGCAAAGATCGACAGTCATCCGATCCAGTTAAATTGCACGAGCCTTAACCCTTTGTGTGCATTTGAGAGAGGACTTGTTGAAGTCCCTATGTCCTGAATTGATTAGGAACCATCCATCATCTAGAGGGACAGGTGGTGCAAGATATAGAACTTCGAAAGTTCATAGACAAGGAGGAGGCAAAATCAGCGAAGAGCTGAAGTAAATCCTAATCATTGATCGTCAGGAGGTACGTGTCGATAGATTGGAGGCTTTAGGTGAAAGCACTCAGAAGGTGGGTGTACAGGAGTTAAAAATCTCGAAGCCCAAAGAGTTTAAGCAATCCACAACCATCGATTTGTGGGAGACTTTTATAGGTGAATCTTCCTGCGGAAAAGAGGATTCCCTCTTGGTATCTAGACCCCTAAAACCAAGATAGAAAGGGTGCTATAATTGGTCACTGACATCCTTTTAGATCTAATTAAGATAATGAATGAAGAGGAAGAAGAAAAGTGTACCTTTTTAAAGGGTGTTTGTCCTCGCAAAGTCCAAGTTGAGCTCAATCCCAAGCTCCTCAAAAGGTCTTGTAGAACAAACAAAGATACAACAAGCTTCCTATTCTACTGAGATTAGCTCAAATATAGATCTATCTACTGAAGACAAGTTCATGTAGAACAAACATAAACTTGAAAGAAACAAGCCAAGCATGTATGTGTATTAATGATAACAAATGAAGTGTACTTACAATCCTCTAATGAACGTGCATCAACTTCTTCCAACTCTCCTTGTCCAACCCCTTTTCTCAACTAATCTACATTGGTTATGCTTCAATGGCATCTCACTTATGGGATCATAAGTTTGGTGTAATTCTCAATCTCCATCTCTCATGTCATGTACTTCCTTATGAGATCATAAGTTAGGTGCTTCTCTATTTTTTCAAATGATTTCTCCTCTTCAAAACTAGTCTTTATGGTGTATTTCAAGTGTTCTTGACAACAATATGATATTTGCGACACTTGTGGGTGAAACGAGACACTTACGACATTGGTAATGATGACACTAGGCCATCATCTTAGTGAGTAATTTTGATGTGTAACAGATTGACCCCCCAAAGTATGAAGTTGGAAGATGGGAACTGATGACTGAAGTACTTTGTAGACTTTTTCAAGAAAGAGTAGGATGCAGAGAACCTGATAGAAGTTGTACAAAAAAATCCAACAAATATTAATGACATGTTTCAAACCCAAGGCAGGCATACCTATGCTTGAGTGATAAAAACTTTTTAGGTATGGTCGCCATAGAATACACTGCAGATGCATAATTATATTGACAAAAAGGTATAGCCACCAAATATACAATGTGAATCTATACTCCTATGACCTAAACTGATCGTAGCCACGAAGAATACACAGTGGATCTATGAGATGACAAGACATAGCCACGACCAATACAAAGTGGATCTATGTTACAGTATATGTATCAATGTTCAAAGAAAATCTGTCGCAACCTGGGAAAAGTACATATAAGAGTGATGACTCAACCTGGGGTCTCTTACCGATCCCAATGTAGTATGAATCTAACCATGTGAATAGATGTCCTGATGTCGAACATGGCATAAACCACTTGATTATCGGTCAATGAGGTAAACCGTTAACAAGCGCGAGGGAGATCACCATTGATGTCGATGATTCCCAAGGTACTCTAGTACATTGATGTCGATGAGATGAAGTTGAACATCCGTGGAATCATCCAATCAAAGGTCAATGATGTAAACCTACTATCAGATGTGAGGAGGCCTACCATTGAGGCATGTAGGTCCCAAGGTACGAACTGGTTTCTAAGTCTAGTTCCTGGATAATGTGCTGAAGTTGACAGGAATAGACTCGTCATAAGAGGGAATTGATGTATCCCCCATCAATGACATGAAAATGACACAGATATGTAATTAATAGATCAAGTGAACATGGAATGACACAGGTATTGAAATAGGATATTTGTGATGGCTGACTCTCAAGGCAGATACTTCCCTTGAACACTGAGGCACAACAACAAAAACATGACATGGACCAAAACTTGATGATGAAGTGGATGTTGTGACTTTCGTCAGGTGACCTAAGGAGTAAAAGAAACTCAGAGGATTGGCTCAGTGCAGAGGTTCATCGAATTAAAATGCATGCAAAGATAAAGTGTTGTGTTCAAGCGTGACCATAAGGTTACTAGTAAAGTTCTCAAAAACTGCTTGGCTTGCTTCTTTCAATTTTTCCCCCATACAGATAGATGAGTACCTCTTTTTGGTTTAACAAGCTCGAGGAGGGTAACACATGCTCGATATAACTCACCTTCGGTAATTTCCTCTTCCTTTTTTTAACCAACTAGAAGAAGTAAGGGTTTGATCTCATATGGGCCCTTCAATGTATGATCATTTAACGAGTCCAAAGAAGGTAAACTCGATTGTTTTTCATATTTAGAGAGTCTAAAAATGACTTAAAGATGACTCCAATGTGGTCCTTTTTTGTAATATTAGTCTCGCGAGGATGAAAAAGAGATAAATTATCACTCGAAAGACGTCTTTTCAAACCTTTTAACGAGTGGGAAAGGAAGCAAGATCACTTGACAATCTTTTCATGTTTAGAGAGTCTAAAAAGAGATTAAAGAAGACTCCAGGGGGTTCATTTTTTGTATATCCATGTGAGCCTGAAAAAGAGATAAAAGGATGCTCGGTTACATTCTCATGTTTTTACAAGCGTGAGAAAGAAAAAATACTAAGCTCGATACTCTGCCCCCAGCTTGAAATATAGTGGCTTGACTCCAGAATGATCATCAATTTTTGTTACAAGTGAATCCTCCTGCGGACAAGCAGATTCCCTCTTGGTATCTAGACCCTTAAAACCAAGACAGAAAGGGTGCTATCATTGGTCACTGACATCCTTTTAGATCTAATTAATCTAGTGAATGAAGAGGAAGAAGAAAAGTGTACCTTTTTAAATGGTTTTTGTCCTCGCAAAGTCCAAGTTGAGCTTCAATCCCAAGCTCCTTGATAGGTCCTATAGAACAAACAAAGATACAAAAAGATTCTTATTCTACTAATATTATCTCAAATACAGATCTATCTACTGAATACAAGTTCATGTGGAATAAACATAAACTTGAAAGAAACATGCCAAGCATGTATGTAGATTAATAAAAACAAATGAAGAGTACTTACAATCCTCTGATGAAGGTGCAACAACGTCTTCCAGCTCTCCTTATCCAACCCCTTTTCTCAAGTAATCTACAATGATTATGCTTCAATGGCATCTCACTTATGGGATCATAAGTTTGGTGTAATTCTCAATCTCCGTATATCTCAATACCACTTATGAGATCATAAGTTTGGTATCTCTATCTTTCTATCCATGTACTGTATGTTTCCTATGATATCATAGGTTTCATATCTCCAATATTTTCATGTACCTTTCACCATGATAAGCCCTCCTTATATAAGCTTGGAGAGGCCCAACCAATTGACATATCCTTTGGATAATTTGAGGATTCTTCTCCTTCAGTTGTGGATCTTCCCTAAGATCATGCCTTGACCTCAGATTCAAATCCAACTACTTTGAGAGATTGAGGGGATTCTTCCTTGATTTGTCTAGACAAGCCAAAATTTTCTCAGGAAGGGTAGCGATCCCCCAAAAGGGTGCACAAAGTGTTTCAAAACTCCCCCAAAGAAGGCTAGGGAGCATTGACACTCCCTGATAGTGGGTAGGGGAGCGTTGCCTTCCAAAAATCATTTTTAAGTGGTTTTTTCAGTGGAAAAAGGCTTGTACTCCTTGTCAAGTGATTTCTCCTCTTCAAAACTAGCCTTTGAGGTGTCTCAAGTGTCCTTATGATGTTATTAGAGGAACGACATAGGAAATATGGAATTATGATGTTTTTGACACGTGTGACACTTGTGGTCAAGATGTGACACTTGCAGACAAGATGCGACACTTACAACACTTGTAATGACGACACTTGCGACACTATTGAAGTGAGTAATTTTTATGTGTAACAGATTTCCCCCCAAAGTGTGAAGTCAAAAGATGTGATGAATGAATTACTTTTAGACTTTTTAAAGCAAGGGTATGGATGCAGAGAACTTGGTAGAAGCTGCACACAACCATCAACAAATATTATGACATGTTTCAAACCCAAGGCAGGCATACCTATGCTTGAGTGATAAAGACTTTTTCAGGTATGGCTGCCATATTATACACTATGGATCCATAATTATATTGAAAAAAAGGTATAGCCACAAAAGACACAATGTGGATCTATACTCCTATGAACTAACTGATTGTAGTCACAAAGAATACACAGTGGATCTACGAGACGACAAGACATAGCCATGACCAATACAAAGTGGATCTATGTTACAGTATATGTATCGATGTTCAAAGAAACTCCATTACAACCTAGGAAAAGTACATATAAGAGTGATGAATCAACCCAGGTTTTTCTTACCGATCTCGATGTAGTATGAATCTCACCATGTGAATAGATTCCCTGATGTCGAACATGGAAAAAACCACTTGATTACCGATCAATGAGGTAAATCGTTAACAAGCGCGAGGGAGATCACCATTGATGTCGATGATTCCCAAGGTAATCTAGTACATTCCAATGAATGTGAATGGATGAGATGAAGTTGAACATCCGTGGAATCATTCGATTAGAGGTCAATGATGTAAACCTACCATTGGACATGAAAAGGCATGCCATTGAGGCATGTAGGTCCCAAGGTACTAACTAGTTTCTAATTCTAGTTCCTGGATAATGTCCTGAAGTCAATAAAAATAGACTCATAGTAGGAGGGACTTGATGTATCCCCCATCAACGACATGAAACTGACACAGAGATGTAATTGGTAGATCAAATGAACATGGAATGACATGGGTATTGAAACAGGATATTTATGATGGCTGAATCTTGAGGTAGATACTTCCCTTGAACACTAAGGCACAATAGAAGAAATGTGACCTAGACCAAAACTTGATGATGAAGTGGATGTTGTGAATTTCATCAGGTGACCCAAAGGAGTAAAAGAAACTCAGAGGATTGTCTTAGTGTAGAGGTTCAGCGGATTAAAATGCATGCAAAGACAAAGTGCCATGTTCAAGGGCAACCATAAGGTTACTAGTAAAATTCCCAAAAACTGCTTGGCTTGCTTATTTAATTTTTTCCCTCATCCAGATAGAAGAGTACCTCTTTTTGGTTTAACGAGCTAGAGGAGGGTAACACATGCTTGATATAACTCACCTTCGGTAAGTTCCTCTTCCTTTTTTTAATGAACTGGAAGAAGGGTTCAATCCCGTATGGGCCCTTCAATGTATGATCGTTTAACGAGTCCAGAGAAGGTAAACTCAGTTGTTTTTCATATTTAGAGAGTCTGAAAATGACTTAAAGATAACTCCAATGTGGCCATTTTCGTAATATTAGTCTCACGAGGATGAAAAAGAGATAAATTATCACTCGAAATACGTTGTTTCAAACCTTTTAACGAGTGGGAAAGGAAGCAAGATCACTCGAAAATATTTTCATGTTTAGAGAGTCTGAAAAGAGCTTAAAGAAGAATCCAGGGGGTTCATTTTTCATATATCCATGCGAGCCCAAAAAAGAGATAAAAGGTTTCTTGGTTACATTCTCATGTTTTTACGAGCGCGAGAAAGAACAAACACTAAGCTCGGTACTCTACCCCCATCTTGAAAGCTAGTGGATTGACTCCAGAATGGTCATCAAAGGCTAGAGATATGCCCCCCAAGCTTCAATTCATTCACCAACTATGAGGTTGTCACCAATTTATGTACTAGATGGAGAAAAAGGATAAGGGTGGTTGAAAAGAAGGTTCACATATGAGAGCTAATGAAAGACTCGACTCGACATCTACGAGATCCATTGAAATACTCGACCTGATAGGTGAAGTGATTGTTTCATTTTTTAATGAGCTTGACACATGAAAAGAACTATGCTCAAGTCTCTGAGTTGAATCCCCATATATCTGTTTAATTTTTTAACGAGCTTGTTATAGAGAGAAAAAACTATGCTCATAGCCTCTGTTTCATTTTTTAATGAGCTTTCCACAGAGAAGAGAAACTATGTTCGTGACCTTTGTTTAATTTTTTAATGAGCTTGACACAAAGAAGAGAAACTGTGCTCGTAACCTCTATTTCATTTTTTAATGAGATTGCCATAGAGAAGAGAAACTATGTTCATGACTCTGTTTCATTTTTTAACGAGCTTGCCACAGAGAGGAAAAATATGCTCATAGCCTCTTCTTGATCATGGCTTCCAAGAGGATAATGCTCTGAAAGGACACCATGTCAAGGGAAAAAACTCAGTCATGGCTTCCAAGAGATCTTTACCGGATGGAATAACAACACATGTCGAGGTTCATGATAGGGGTAAGGAGATCAAGCTCCAATAGCCCTACCGAAGAGATCACCATGTCAACTACCGGATCTAAGTCATATGAAGTTGAAGTCATGGGAGACAACGCCACATAATTGACCTGTGGTAGGGGTGATACTGACTACATATAAGAACCATTTAGGGAGTTCATTGGGTTAATGGTCAAGTCAGGTCCAATAAACAAAAGTTGATCAATAGTCACCATTCTTCCATTGTGAGGGAAAGACATCACATGGAAAAAAAGTGGACACAATAGCTTTCATGGCATAGACATAATCTCGCCTAAGGGGTAAATCGAAATCCAAGGGATCCTGGACTACCATAACATCAATAAAGACAATTTTCCCTCCCAAAGTTACAAGAAACCGAGGAAGGATCCTTAAAGGGTGACTGGTTCTTCTGTTAAAAGCGAACAAAGTCTAGGTAACCAACACAAGCTTAGGATAACCCAAATCTTTCCAAGAAATAGAGGAAAAAATACTAATAGATGAACCTTCATCTATCAGCGTATGATGAACGTCCCGACCACAACCTTGTACTGGAATATTCAAAGGAATGTGAGAGGGAAGACAAGGTCCAGTTATCACACCCCAATCAAAAAGTATGGCCTCATTACTTGGAGGGGTTTTCGCAAGAGGAGGAATGCCCCCCGACATGTTAGATTCTGTATCAACAAGAAAAACATGGGAAAAATCAGGTTTACTCTCTAGAGGGAGAGTAGGGTCGATTGACGATGGGATCGGATCGACCACGTTGGCACTCTTCATAGGAGGAGTTGGATTTACTGATGATGTATTTGGAGAAACCACTTTGGCACTCTTTAGATGAAGGGTGGGACTGACCAATGACGGGACTGGATCAGTCATGTGGGTTTCACTTTCCAGATAAAAAGTGGGGTTGATCGATGATGGAACTAGATCAACTACTTTAATGAGTGGTTCAATCGAGGATGAAACTAGATTGACCACCTGATCAATCGTTGTTGGTCACTATAATTGCTTAATTAATTTTAAACAACCAAGTGAAACATAAATTATCAACCCAGGGAAGTCTTTTGTTTCAAAGATAGCCACGCACTATATATGCTCAATTCCAAAAGCACTTAGTGTTGTAGTAAAGAAAATTATTCTATCTATACTTTGCTGGAATGAACTGAAGCTCTGGATTAAATCACAGGAAAGTAATCTCCCTATTGCAATTCTTTATATTTCAAATTAAGAATCCTGGATTACATTTAAAATAACATTGCAATGGGTAAGAACAACTATCTTGTAATCAGAGAACATGACCCTTACTCTCAAACAGAGACTCAGTACTAACACTCTTTTATGAAAGCAGGGATGCAGAAAACAATAAACTCTATCTAACAGAAAACAAAGCACTTAGTTCCTTTCTGTCTAAGCAGGAGCCTTGAGCCTTACTTCTGTTT
>ML776686.1:46251-60810 GCA_009831015.1 Picea engelmannii | reverse complement strand
TGAATCCTATACTAAATCAGATCTTCATTCTAAATTAGCATAGGTTGTCCTATTCTCACGCAACTGACTGCTAATGCAGGAGCTGGACGAGGCATTGTTGTTACGGCTGGTGTAACGGCTTCTTCACATAGCTGCTGATGTTGTTTCAGCATCGCAATTCACGGGCTATTTCAGCCGCGTGAATTGCGCTCTTGACTGTGTCGGCCTTGACTGCTAACTGTCACGGCTCGTGTTTCAACAACGTGGCGGTCTCCTCTGTGTTTCAGCATCTGTACTTCTGAACTGAGTGATAGCTCCGTGTTTCAGCATCTGCATCCTCGAACTGTGTAGATGCTTCGTGTTTTGGCATATGCGTCCTCAGATTGTGTAGCAGCTCCGTGTTTCAGCATCTGCACCTTCGGACTGTGTAGCAGCTTTCGTGTTTCAGCATCGGTTCAACAACGACTTTAGACAGTTCTGTGTTTCAGCATCAGCCTTGAATACAATTCTGCAAATATGGACACTTATGCGCTTCTAATCAATGGTTAGGTCAAAAAGTAATGAAAAGTATTATGTAAGACAAATTAAACATATAGTAATGAGAAAGGATGTTGTATACCTTGGAGTGATCAGATGAAGTGATAATATGGGGCTAAATACAGGTGATCAAGGGTATAATAATGGCAAAAAGGATGGTAAAAAGGGTACATTGTGTGGTCCTAACAATCGTATTGACCGAGGATGGAACTGGATTGACCATTCTATCAACTAAAGATGGGTTGGGGGAAATCTTAAAATAACCAGTTGGAAGTTGAGGCTTTTCCAAAAGAGTAGAAGCCTCGTCCATGTGAGGACAAAGGTTAGAATAATGATCGCCTTCGCATAACATAGAAGGGAATTTGATAGTTGTCTTCTTCTTACCAACCTTAACGTCACTAGTTGATGGGGCATCACCAACATGCCTACCAGGGGTTGATGACATGGAGGACCATACTTCTAAGACCTTGGGAATACCAGGGAAATCCCTCAAAAAGTGGTCACCCTTACAAAGACTACAAGGGAATTTGTGTTTCAGATTCTTCATTTTAATCTTATCGACCTTATCAACACTCCCAATACTATTAACAGTATTTGGTTTCTTGGATCTAACATCTGATGTAGTTGGGGGCTTGGTCCCTTTCTGATTCTTCTTCTTCTCTTTCTGTTTCTTCTTCTTATTATTAACCTGGTTACTGGCTTCAGAGCTTTCACTAGGTGAAGAAGGAAAAATGGAAGGGGACCTAACAAGTGAATAAGGAGAAAGGTTGACATGAGGTTGATGTGTGGGTGGTGGTCTTACATCTGAAGCACCTACATTTGAGATCACCATAGTGGAAAACAACCATACTAGTAACCCAATTGTGAGACCTGGAAGGATCAAAGTAGCGATGTAAGGAGGACCAATGTTTTTGTAAGAAGGAAAAACAAAGGGTTCCCCTGGAAAAGGGGTTCCTTCATTGTTCATTCCAGGAATTGACGCCATAAAAATAAAGATCCAACCTAGATTCTTCCAGGGAGAATAAACAACACACGCTAAAAATCTAGTAAGAAAGCAAGCAAACAAAACCTTCTCACAATGAGCACACTAGTTGGTGATGAAGTCCAACATCATGGGAATAAAGTAAGAAGGTGTTGAGATAGAGCAGGTGGAAAAGTTACGTTGACGACATGCTTAACGAACTTACACCCTGGTGCAAGCTCCCACACATAATCGTGGCTATACCCTCCAAGGAGCTCGAGTGATTCTGGCCAACGTTGATTCTAGGTACCGTGAAGACTTGCCCCTCCATAGTCACCTTGTGTAAAGACCCTAAAGAGATAGGCCACTAAGTTTACCAACTACAACAGTGATGCTTAGGGAAACAATCGACAGTCCGATCCACGCGCAAGGGCAGGGTATCTAGCCTAAAATCAACTTGAAAGGCTTCCACTCATCATTTTGGGTATACCTTAAAGTGATCCCCATAATACATGCAATCTCTACACCAAGACCAACAAATTAGGGTGAGTAACTCTTCTAGTCTCAATGCGACCTCAAGTTTGACCTTTGTGTGAGAAGGGCTTCCCAGAAAAAAATGCAGCAATTGGATTTCACCGCTCCCTAATACAAGATATGATGTTTCTTTGAAACTTTGGAAAGTTATCTTTCACACCCATTCCAAATCCCTACAACTAATCTAATGTAGGTTTTCTACTAGAAAATGTAAAAATGTCTAATCAGTTTTTAGTTTAGCGCTTGATTTTTAAAGCTGCTATTACTCAAAAGGAAAATGGCGTGGACAATATGGTGTTTTTCCCGATTCAAAAGTTATGCAAAGAGATGAATATGAAATCTTTTCATTTTTATGAAAGCTATGCTATGAGAAGGAGAAACATTCATCATTACAGATGCACAATGTCCCAAAATGTCAAAAAACATGCAATTTTGCTACTTTAAATGCAAGAATTCAAGGAAGACAATAAAATGCAAAGAAGAATCCAAGAAACGATAGGGGGAAAGAGAAACTAATCAAAACTAATTTCTTGGGAAAATTACCTCAAAGATCAAATAGAATAGTACAAAATACCTTTGAATCTCCTTACAAAAGGTTTTCACTCAGTCAGATAAATGAGAAGAAAACAGACAAATTGACTCTAAATCGTCAAAGACAACGAGTGACTTGAAGGTAAGGAAGAAAAATTTCAAAATTACAAACAAAAGTTGATCAATTCTTAGAAAACAGGATGTTGAAGGCCAAGATAAAGATAAACTGAGATGATAACACCCTGAGCAAGTGCCAAAAGAAAAAAATGAACCTTAGAGAAAGAAACCCTAAAGTATTTTTCATAGAAAAGGGGTAGCACTTTGGTGTAAGGGGCACCAGAGCATTCCGATGCTCTTTGTAAGCCTAGCAGGGAGCGCCAGTGCTCTGGTAGCAAGAGTAAGGGGGCGCTGGCCTCTAAAAATTCAGAAAAAATGCCCAGAAAGTCAAAAAAATCAAGCAAAATTAGTCAATCAACTTGAAGGTGATGAAATCAAGAGCCAATCAATCAGAGCTAAGAATCAAAGATAATATGGAGAAGGTCAAGAAGTGGGAAAAGTGCCAAAAAAAATATCTAGGAAAGGAAACAAAAATCATATCTCCTCCCCAATGGAGTCGTCAATTTCTGTTATAGGTGAATCCTCCTGCGGACAAGAGGATTCCCTCTTGGTATCTAGACCCCTAAAACCAAGATAGAAAGGATGCTATCATTGGTCCCTAACATCCTTTTAGATCTAATTAAGCTAATTAATGAAGAGGAAGAAGAAAAGTGTACCTTTTTAAAGGTCGTTTGTCCTCGCAAATTCCATTTTGAGCTTCAATCCCAAGCTCCTCAATAGGTCCTATAGAAAAAACAAAGATACAACAAGATTCTTATTCTACTGATATTAGCTCAAATACAGATATATCTACTAAAGACAAGTCCATATGGAACAAACATAAACTTGAAATAAATAAGCCAAGCATGTATGTATATTAATGAGAACAAATGAAGAGTACTTACAATCCTCTGATGAAGGTGCAATAACTTCTTCCATCTCTCCTTGTCCAACCCCTTTGCTCAAGTAATATACACTGATTATGATTCAATGGCATCTCACTTATGGGATCATAAGTTTGGTGTAATTCTCAATCTCCATCTCGCATGTCATGTACTTCCTTATGAGATCATAAGTTAGGTGCTTCTCTATTTTGTCAAATTATTTCTCCTCTTCAAAACTAGTCTTTGAGGTGTCTTTCAAGTGTTCTTGACAACAGTATGATATTTGCGACACTTGTGGGAAAAATGTGACACTTACGAAATTTGGTAATGATGATAATAGGCCATCATCTTAGTGACTAAATTTTATGTGTAACAGAGACACACATCGATAGATCATTGATTTTGGGTGAAATCACTCTGGGAGGAATGAGTGCGCAAGAGTTGAAACTTCTGAAGCCCAAATAACCGAAGTGAACCAGAGTCGTTGATCTGGGGAGGGCGCATGGCAGAAGATCTATTATTTCGTAGAACTTCTCTGGGAGAAAGCGAAGGATGAAAGTTGAAACTTTCAAAGCCCAAAGAGTTGAAGCTAATCATAGTTGTTGATCTGCAGGAGACATGTGTCGACAAATTGTGATCTTTGGATGAAATCATTTTGGGAGAAATTGAAGGTAGAGAGTTGAAAACTCTGAAGCCCAAATTGTTGAAGCAAATAATGACAGTTGATTGAAAGGGACATGCATCAATAGATCATGAAGATACGAGAGAGTGTGATCTAGAGAGAGGTAAGGAAAGGAGGCAGATCTTATCCGTTGGTCAAGAGGCATCGCCCGAGATCAAAATATCAATAGTCACGCTTAATTGTAGGGACAAAAAGTGCTTGGAATTTAAAAATTGGAGAGCAAGCTACAATCGAAACCACGGTATTTCAAAAGGGACACGTGGCAATTGGTAGTGAATTGCAGGGAGAAAATAAGTGTGGTCTCAAACCACTCTTGATCATGCTCACAATCAAGTGCTTACGTGAGGTCATAGCCCGAGGTCACATCCAGGAAGGGGATAATGGAAAAGGAGCTAACACTTGAAACTTGATAGTTCAATAGCACGAAGGGAGAGGTTGCAGGTATCATATAACCTACATCAAAAGCCAAAAGGTCTTGTGCTTAATTACAAAGTGAGACCATCAAGTTTTCAGAGAGCCCATTTGTCTTGGAGAATCAGAGATCCTTGACCGAAAGGTCGCATAGCCCGAAGGAGAGTAGGGGGGTTGCATTAGGTGGTATCAGAGCGATTGAAATTGTTTGTAGACAATAAACAAAGGAGAAAGGAGATAAATTCATATCATTAGTGGTATCAAGATTTGATTCTATTTATAGACATCATAAGGTGAGGCAGTGGAATCATGCCACCCAGAAGACAAAGAGAGAATCCATAAATGGAAGAAGAAATGAGGCGACTCAGAATGAGATTGGACGCCATGGAAATAACGCAGAGGAGAGAACCAGACACTGGATATATCATTGAAGTTGAATACGAAGAGATATAGGTTGGAGAAGATGTAGCAGAGGATGTTGCAAAATATCGCTTAATGAAAGTTGTTTTAAGAATAGGATCTAGAGAAAAAATAGAAGTACCAATGTATGAAGGAAATTTAGAAGTTGAAGAATTGTTGGATTGGGTACGTGCTATGGACAAGTACTTTGATTATGAATATATCGAAGAAGAGAATATGGTGAAGCATGCAGTGAAAAGACTGAAGGGTCATGCAGCACTATGGTGGGACAACCTGCAATTCGATCGCAGATGTAAGGACAAGCCAAAAATTAAAAGTTGGGATAGGATGGTAGCCAAGCTAAAAGCCAAATTTATCCCGAAGGAATATCAAATCAATCTGTTCATAAGATTGCAGAACTTGAGACAAAAAATATTATCATTGAAGGAGTACACTGAAGAATTTTACAAACTGAACATCAGAGCTGGATAGAAAGAGAATGATGATGAAAAAATAGCCAGGTATATCAATGGAATGAGATATGAAATACAAGAGGATATCATCATGATGTATTTTAGTAAATTCGAGGATGATTATCAAGAAGCCTTGAAAGCTGAAGAGAAGTTATCCAGAAAACAAATCCAACAAAATAGAGGATAAAATTCAAGCAAAGGTAAGGGAACTAATAGAGAGAAGTTCCAGAAACCAAAGCATGAAGCTAGAAAAAAACATAGTCACCTTGAGAAAGGTGGAAGTTCTAAGGAAGGAAAACATGGAGGAAGATCTTTTCCTAGAGGAAGAGTAAGAGCCAAAGGAGGTAAAATTAAATGTTATGCATGTGGAAAGACATGGCACATGTATTGGGAATGCCCAGAGAAGAAGAAAGACACTATAGGAGGAGAAGAACACATTTCTGAAGCACATAAGTATGTGGAAGAAGAAGCAGTAGAAGAAGGAAGGAACCTCATGATGAGGGAAGTTCTTCTTAAACCAGATAAGGAGGTAGAGGAACTAGTTCAACGAACAAGTCTATTCATAACTGCTTTCAAGATGAAAGATAGAGTTTGCAAGGTGATCATAGACAGTGGGAGGATTGACAATCTAGTATCCACAGAGATGGTGGAGAAACTGTAGCTAAAGAAAACTGTCCATCCAAACCCATACAAAGTATCATGGTTGCAGAAAGGACATCAAGTAATGGTAAGTCAACAATGCCAAGTTGAATTTAAAATAGGAGGTTATAGGGATGCAATATTATGTGATGTAATTCATATGGATGTCTGTCATATTTTATTGGGGAGACCATGGAAGTTTGATAGAAAAGTTATTCATGATGGGAGGAAGAATACTTATACCCTAGAAAAAAATGGCAGGACACATATGTTGTTGCCAATAGAAGACAAAGAGAAAAAGAGGGAAGCTAGTTCAAGTATAATTCTCATGAGTGGGAAGGAACTCTTGAATGAAGTCAATAAGGAGCATGAGATGTAGTTTTCTATAGTGGGGAATGCAAGAGTTATCCTTACAAATACTTATGTGGAAGGTTTACCTGAAGAAATCTAGGAACTATTAGAAAACTTTATTGACATAGTAATGGATAAGTTACCTCACTCATTGCCACCCATTAGGAGTATAAGCCATCATATTGACCTTATTCCAGGAGCTAGTTTACCAAACAAAGAAGCTTATAGGTTGACACCTAGAGAGAATGAGGAAGTCAAAAATAAAGTCCAAGAGTTATTGGATAAAGGTTTAGTCAGGGAAAGCCTAAGCCCATGCAGAGTACCAACTGTGTTGAGTCCAAAGAAGGATGGAGGATGGAGAATGTGTATAGATTCTAGGGCCATAAATAAGATCACCATTAGGTATATATCTCCTTTACCCAGGATGGATGATTTTATGGATTGTTTGAGTGGAGAAATTTATTTTTCCAAGATAGACTTAAAGAGTGGATATAATCAAATAAGGATGAGAGAGGGTGATGAATGGAAGACAACATTCAAGACAAATGAAGGTTTGTTTGAATGTTTGGTCATGCCATTTGGGTTGAAAAATGTCCCAAGAACATTTATGAGATTAATGAATGAAGTGTTGGAAGACATCATAGGAAAATTTGTCATAGTGTATCTGGATGACATATTAATCTTCAGTAAGACAAAGGGAGAGAACTTAAAATAATTGACATCAGTGATGAGAAGGTTGCAGCAAGAAAAATTGTTGATAAATATGAAGAAAAGATCTTTTATGAAGACAAAAATCATATACTTCAGTTTTGTGATCTCTTCAAATGAATTGAATGTGGATCCATAAAAGGTGAGAGAAATCAGAGAATGGCCATCTCCAAGAATCATATTTGAGGTAAGAAGTTTTCATGGGTTAGCAAGTTTTTATCCAAAGTTTATCAGAAATTTCAGTGGTATATGTACACCCATGATGGACACTGTGAAGAAGAAACACAAGTATTTTAAATGGACAAAGGAATATGAAAAAAGTTTCAAAGTGTTGAAGGAGAAGATCACAGAACAACCAATTCTTGTCTTACCAGATATTGTAAAAACATTTTAGGTGAGATGCGATGCAAGTGGAGTAGCTATTGGAGAAGTCTTGAGTCGGGATAATAGGCCAGTTTCTTATTTCAGTGAGAAGATGAATGACACCAAGAAGAATTATTCCACATATGTCAAATAATTTTATGTAGTGATTCAATCTTTGAAGAAGTGGAGGCACTATCTAATTCCTAAAGAATTTGTCTTGTACAGTGATAATCAAGATTTGCAGTTTATTAATAGGAAAGAAAAGTTGAATCAGAGACATGCTAAATGGGTAGAATTTATGCAGAATTTTACTTTTGTTATTAAACATATTTTTGGAACTTATAACAAAGTTGCATATGCTTTGAGTAGGAGGAGTTTAATTGTACAGGAATTCCAAGTGGAGACCTTAGGGTTTGAACACCTCAAGGAAATGTATCGAGAATATCCAGATTTTAAGGAGGCTTATGAGGCATGTAAGAATCCTTTGTTGGGAGATAGAAGCCCATGGATAGAATATTTGATCTAGGATGGATTATTGTTCAAAGGGAGCGAACTATGCATACCAAAATTCTCAATGAGAGATAACCTGTTGAAAGAGAAACATAGTGGAGATTTAGTTGGACATTTTGGTCATGATAAGACATTTGCACAACTACGAAATTAATACTATTGGATGAGAATGAGGGAAGAGGTGAAACCTTTTGTGAACAAATGAAAAATTTTCTAGTATGAAAAAGGGAGAAAACAGAACACTGGTTTGTATCAACCATTACCAATTCTAGAAAGGCCATGAGATGCAATCAGTATGGATTTTGTATTGGGATTACCTAGAACCCAGAAAGGGAGTGATTCCGTATTTGTTGTGGTGGATAGATTTTCAAAAATGGTACATTTCATACCATGCTAGAAAATAAATGATGCTACACACATAGCCAATTTGTTTTCCAGAGAAGTGGTAAGACTACATGGATTGCCTAGGAGTATAGTCTCAAACAGGGACACAAAATTTGTAGGACACTTTTGGAGGAATCTATGGAAGAGGTTGGGGACAAACTTGTCCTTTAGTTTATCATATCACCCTCAGACATATGGACATACTAAATTAGTAAAAATGATTCTGGGAAACTTGTTTAGAAGTTTAGTCACTGAGCAAGGTCATCAATGGGATCAGATTCTGGCACAAGAAGAATTTGCATGTAACAATTCAGTGAACAAGAGCACTGGAAAAAGTCCACTTGAAATTGTTTATGGTATACTGCCAAGAGGGATTACAAAGTTGAGATATCTTAATCAAGATGAGTTCAGTAGTGTTGGCACCGAATATTTTGCAATAAAAATGCAAAAACTCCATGACAAAGTCAGAGAATAGCTACAGAACAACAGCCTGAAATATAAGAACATAGCTGATCAGAAGAGGAGAAAAGTTCAATTCGAAGTAGGAGATGAATTTTTAGCTCATTTGAGAAAAGAAAGGTTTCCGAGGGGAACATATAACAAGTTGAAGATGAAGAATATAGGACCATGAAGGATTCTTAGAAATTTTTTAGCGAATGCTTATGAAATTGGATTTCCAGACAATGTTGGGATATCACCAATATTCAATGTTGCAGACTTTTATCCTTATAGGAGAGATGGTGTAGGAGAATTAGATGATCAGAAATAAGTTCGGTGGGAGGAAAAAATTCCCACAACAGAAAAACCTCATATGGAGAGAATCACAGAACAAAGAGTTGGAAAGAAGACCAGGAGGAAGACATATCCTAAATACTTAGTGAAGTGGCAAGATCATCCAGTGGAAGATTCAAGTTGGGTCATTGAACCTGATATTTTGAAGCATGGAAAAATAGTGCAGGAGCTCATGGACAGGAGTCCATGAATATTTTAGACAAAGGAGTATGATGCAGGAGCATCTCCTTCAAATTCAAAGAAGCAAGTGTGGAGGCAAAGATATGACATCTCAGCATGACATAATTTCAAATCAACATTTAACTCAAAAACATAACGAGTTGTTGAGATATTTTGGAAACAGAGTTTTTAAATATATATTGTTTGAAAAAGTCTTATACGATTGTAAGGAGTTTCAAATAGAGAGTGTCTAATATTATCTGGTAATAACTAATAGTTATTGTAATAGGACAAGGTAGGTAACCGCTAGAACCTGATAGGATAGGTTGCAGACAGGAAAAAGAAGATCTCGAGGAGCCACTCCTTATATATATTTGTTTTTGTATTATAAAAGGAATATATAGAGGAGTATCGGGGATAGTAGAGTAGAAGAGTAGTAGAATGTTGCAGTGAAGAATTGTAACAGTATGTAATTTATTTCATGAATGAATAGAACAGACATAATTGTTCCAATTCCTTGGATAGTGTTCATTTTGATGTGTGATTGAATGAATGATACATTCTGTGAGTGTTTTAGTTCATTTCATTTATGTATGATTGTTCAAAGTTGATCATATGAATTTGTGACGAACCGGATAAGTTTCAATTGTTTCTCTTCTGAAACTCGTATGCAAGGTGTGTATATCGTACACAAGGAGTGCATCAACAAAGTCTTAAATTTAATCAGAAGAGTTCAGAAGGAGAAACAAGAACTTAGACCAAGTGCAAGGAGTGCACAACGTCAAGGAGAGACTAAGTATCAAAGAACCAAAATAGAGTAGTGCAAGGAGTGTGGGAAGAATTTCTTTCAAAGAAATATTTCAATCTGAGTTTGTTGAGATTCCAGGAATGCAAGGAGTGTGTGGGAGACTGAAATCATCAAAGGAACCAAGCTCAGAAGGGATAGCACTCTTAGGAGTGCAGATGATATCCAAAAGATCAAACTCGCAGGAGGAGAAAAGGCCGAATCCTTTGAACACTTACAAAGTATTCTAAGTCAGAGGAAGTCAAAATCTTAGGAGGAGGAGCGACAATAGCCGTTAGATCTGAGTGAAAAGATCGATAGTTGTCCGATCTAGGTAAAGTGAACGGGCCTTAAACCTTTATGTGCATTTGAGAGAGGACTTGCCTAAGTCCCAAAGTCCTGAAGTGATTAGGGACTATCCATCATCTAAAGGTATAGGTGGTGCAATATCTACAACTTCGAAAGTTCATAGACAAGGAGGAGGCAAAATCGACAAACAACCGAAGTAAATCTTGATCATTGATCGTCATGAGGTATGTGTCAAAAAATTGGAGACAACTCAGAAGGTGGGTGTATAGGAGTTGAAACTTTCGAAGCCCGAAGAGCCAAAGCGATCCACAACCATCGATCTGTGGGAGACATGTGTCGACAGATCATCGATTTCGAGTGAAAGCACTCTAGGAGGAACGAGTGCGCAGGAGTTGAAACTTTCGAAGCCCGAATAGCCGAATTTCCCCAGAGTCATTGATATGGGGAGGGCGCATGGAAAAATATGTCATTTCAGAGAAGTTCTCTGGGAGAAAGTGGAGGAGTAAATTTGAAACTTCTAAAGCCTGAAGAGCTAAAGCTAATCATAGATGTCGATCTGTGGGAGACAAGCGTCGAAAGATCGTGAACTCCGAATGAAATCATTCTAGGAGAAATTGAAGGTAGAGATTTTAAAACTTTGAAGCCTGAATTGTCGAAACAAATCACGACCGTTGATTGAAAGGGACACACACTGATAGATCGTGAAGATATGAGAGAGTGTGATCGAGAGAGAGGGAAGGAAAGGAGGAATATCTCAGCTGTCAGTCAAGAGGCATCGCCCAAAATCAAAATATCAATATTCACACTTAATTGTAGGGACATAAAGTGCTCGGACTTAAAAAATTGGAGAGAAGGCTGCAATCGAAACCACGGTATTGCAAAAGGGCCACATGGCGATTGGTAGTGAATTGCAGGGAGAAAATCAGTGTGGTCTCAAACCACTCTTATACATTCCCATAATCATGTGCTTACATGAGGTCAAAGCCCGAGGTAATATCCAGGAAGGGGTAATGGAAAAGGAGCTAGCGCCTGAAACTTGACAGTTCAGCAGCGCAAAGGGAGAGGTTGCGAGTATCATAGAACCTGCATCAAAAGCTGAAAGAGTCTGTGTTTAATTACAAAGTGAGACCATCAAGGTTTCAGAGAGACGATTTGGCTTAGAGAATCGTATATCCTTGACTAGGAGGTCACATAGCCCAAAGGAGAGTAGGGGGGTTGCATCACTGTGCCACATTAGCTCATGCCTGTTATACCCACCACGTCAGCCCATGCCACATGTCACCCTTCCAGTGGTGCCACGTGTCACGATATGACTTTTCCACATATTCACATATCCATGTTAGTGCCAACACACCCTACCACGTCAGTTGTATGACATGTACAGTCATATACCGCATCAGTACTGTACAGACTGCACGGACTGTATAGTCATCATTTTTGCATGTTTGACGAAATGAGCAGATCACGATATATTTCGCATACGATGTCTGTTTCATCCCCTTCAAGTTGCATTGGGTTCGTATCGACGAGGCCTATGCACACGTCCGTTTTGAATCCATTCCAAGCACTTTTATTTTTAGGCCTTCCTGGACCCATTTTGGTCCTGAGATCCAATTATGGATCAATGAGAAAGATCTAAATGTGAAGAATATGGTTGTGATAGTATGGAAACTGAACCATATCACTATTTAAGACAAAAAAAAGGAATAGGACCATGGGTTACAAATGAAGCAAATATATGACTAACATCATGAAGAAATTGGGAGCAGTCTGGAAGGAAGTGAAGGTAGTTTTTGAGCCACATGTGTATAAATCTTGGCACACCCTTGAAGGAAGGAAGGGAAAACATGATTCAAGGATATCTAGTTTATCATTGAAGCAACTTGGTTAGAAGAGAATTATAACTTAAAGTATCACAACATACTAAAACATGTCTCGAGTAGTTGAGGTAACAGTACATCAACAGATGATATCACCAAATTAATCTTGTTTCTAAAGGGGAAGAAGTATAAATTGGTTTATGCAAAATTGAAGGACTATGGTAGAGAATGGACTTGAAATATGTTGAAAAAGGTCAAGTTTATATTGAAAGGTATTGATTTTCTAAGATTAGTAGTAAAAGGGGGAGAATTGTTGACATGCGGGATTTCAAAATACAAGAAGGAAATTTCCTTTGCCTTCGGTGTCAAAGGGGGAGAGATAAACAATAAAACAAGTCCAAAACATAAAGTATGAAGATAGGGGGAGCATAACCTCAAGGGGAGAAAAGAAATCCCCTTCTATCATTGTTGTCAAAGGGGGAGGATCAATAGTAAAATCCAGTTATCAAGTTAAAATAAAGGGTTCTTATTGTGTTTCCATCAATGCCAAAGGGGGATAATGTTGGACACTATTGCCATTGATGTCAAAAATGGGATGAACCTGATTGATCAAAGAGAATCTCTGAATACATTGAAGAAAAAAACACACGCATAATGTAGAGAAGTGGAACTCCACAATCGGGTCCATCGACCATCAAGATGTGGGGAACTTGTGAAAAACATGCAGAATGTAGAGTAGTGGAACTCTACAATCAGTACAATCAACCATTGGGATGTTGGGAACTTGTGAAAAACATGGAGAATGTAGAACAATAGAACTACACAGTTGGGTCAATTGACCATGGGGATGTCCGGAGCTTGTGAAAAGTCCTTAAGTTTAGACATTACCTCCAACTCCGACTTAGACTTACAATGCCTCTGAATTTGACTTTGACAGAATTTGACTTAGAATGTCTCTGACTCCAGCTCCCACTTGCATAACTTTGACTTGCATTTCCTTCGAATTCGACTTGGATAAACTTTGACTTACAGTGCCTCTAAGTCCATCCCTAATAAACTTCGACTTGCATTGCCTTCGACTTCGACTTAGATAAATTTTGACTTACAGTGCCTCTGACTCCATCCCTGATAAACTTCGACTTGCATTTCCTTTGACTCTGACTTGGATAAACTTCAACTTACAGTACCTCGAACTCCATCCCTAATAAACTTTTACTTGCATTTCCTTTGACCTTGACTTGTATGAACTTAGACTTACATTTTTACTGACTCGTTTTTCCATTTCAACTTCCATGTAGTCAACTCTACATTACTTTCCGACTCGACTTTGTGGCTTGAGTGGTCAAGAATTTCCCGACGCATAAACAACTAGAGTACATGTTTTTGTGCCATATTTGTCTAAACCATAAGTCACAACAGTCTGATCATATGGAAATCGTCCATTCCAGATACAAGAAAAATGCAACAAGAAACTAAGTTCAAAATCTAATCTGAGATTACAGTAAACATAAGATTAAAATAAGAAGAGTTGAATCATGTCTAATCAACTGATAAAGGATAAAAGACCTGATCAAGATAACTATGAAGTCAAGGAAAATGAAGTTAAAAATTTAATTAAAGAGCCTCTTCATAAAGAGATAAACAAAGGAGAAAATTTGTTTCTAATTAAAAATGACAACTTTATTGTTATTTTGTTAATAAAATGAAAAGGTGCAATGGTTCATTATCAAAAGACACGATGGTTCAATTTCATACCTTTTGGAACACTATATATAAAAAGAAATGTATGGTGAAAGAAAGATGTCTTTGTGGTCTACATCAAAAGATCAGAAGCAAGTACATAGTCCAAGGAAGAAAGACGAAGATACTTATGAAGTGAGGGTGGAAGGGAGGGGCAAGGAAGGATTAGTATCATTTGCTAAGTTTAAAACAGGGAGTTGGTGCTTCCTAGGGTTGGTTCCCTAAAGCAAGGGATTTGGTGCCCTAAATAAGAGGATTGGTGTCTACTATAGTTGGTTTTCTAAATCAATCTTTTATATAAAAACTTGTAATTTGTATTTAAATTTTATATTTATTGATGTTATTTACTGAAGTTTCTTGCTGATCAATAAAGTTAATAAATAATTATTTAAAAACTATTAAAAATTATCAATATTGATTCACCCCCTCTAAGTATTGAACTACATTTCAACAATTATTGTAATGTGTTGTGTTATGCCATTTTATATTATAATGTGTTGTGTTATGTAGTGT
>ML776686.1:34031-46180 GCA_009831015.1 Picea engelmannii | reverse complement strand
TTTAATTTTTTTTATTATATGAACTTTATTACTTGTGTTTTGTTGTTTTAAATAATTTGAATAATAATAAAGAAAAGTGATGTGAAATCAATAATTTAGATAATTATATAGAATAAGTCTTATTTTAACTTAAATGAATTAATAAAATTAAATTTTAAAATTTGGTATTTAATAAAGTACATCTAAAATATGTGAATATTTATGGGAAGATAATTTTAAATTTATAATGTTGAATATTTATGGGAAGATCATTTTAAATTTATATATTTATGTTGTGTTTGTATGTACTTATGCGCATGCAATATGTGTTGTATTTTAAAAGCATATTGTATGCAATATGTGTTGTATTTTAAATAAGTTTAATGTAGTTAAAATTTGAGTTTGATAAAAATTGAAATTGTAAAATTTGAATATTTATTAAAAAAAGGGGGTTTAAATTTATTTATTTGTATTTATGGTATTTAACTTGTTGTGTTAACTCATTATTGTGTGTGATATTGAATCCAATATGTTGCATTCTAATTAATTAAAGGGTAATCAAGTTTATCATAAATTTGCAATTTTTTATTATATGTAATTTTTCATTATATATTATTAGATAATATATAATAGATGTAATGAATATATGTATATTATTTTATATACTTAATTGAAATGATTTGAATAATGAAAACAAATAAATAATTTGAGTTATGGAAAAAAAAATAATAATAAAAGTGATAAATATATATTTATTTTATTTTATTTAAAATAATTTGAATAAGATAGTAAATAAATAATTCCACTCATAAAACTAAAAAAAGAAAACGAGATGTATTAGGAATACAATTAAATGAGCTGTAATAGTAATATAATTGATGTGGAATTTTAATTTGTATGGTTATAATTCAATTCTATAAAATATTTTATTAAAAGTTTGGATTTTATTTTATTTTAAATTATTTAAATTTAAATTTTTATAATATAAAGTGATAAAAAAAAAAAAAAATCATCGGGGTGGCAGGTGTCAGACAGGTGTTGCATATTCTAGGAGTAACATTGGATTTCTCTTTCACATGAGATATTGGACATTCTACAAACAATCAAGCAAAAACTTTTGTTCTATTTTAGGCTTTCATCTTGGCTAAAGCTCATGGTATTCATGTCCTCATAGTAGAAGAAGATTCCAAAATGATCATCAAACACGTCAAACACAAATATCTACTGAAGAATATACATCTTCGTGCCATCCTTTGTTGAATACAGTCAAAAATTCATTCCTTCCATGCAATTGAATTCTTCCACGTTTTGAGATCAAATAATCAAGAGGCTGATAGGTAAGGAGTCTTCTTCATCAATGAATCACTATCAACAGAAGTAATTCCATGAAAATCATTTTTTCACAAAAGATTTGGAATGGGGAGGGTCTCGGTTCCTACTCTCTATGCATGGTTTAGGATCAATTCATCTTGGGTTGGTTGAAAAAAAAGTAGTAAAAGGAGGGATCCCCCTTTAGAGAGCCCCTCCACCTTATCCCTGACATCCAATCAATCATCCACATTGATATTTGTCACGATGTATTTCTTTTCCCATGGGCGCATGTACGTCATGCACTCCCACAATGTTCATTTAAACTCCTCCATTGGGATCTGTCTTATCCCTGACCTTATTCATTCCCTTCTTTGCAATGTGGGAATATATTGGGTGTCCTGTATTCAGTTGTAGAGACTTGTAATGATCTTTGAAGGTGGAGAAAGGATGCCAATTCCTCCATTTGCATGTGGGGAATTAATTTCAAAGGGTGGAAAAAGTTTGAAAGTGACTATGTTTGCTTGTGGAGAGTTATTTACCTTAGCCATGGCTCATTCTCAACTCGTCATTCATGCTTGGGTAAGGGATCTCAGTTCAACACTCCCACTCTATGTTATTCTTTCTCTATTCTAGTTTCAAAGTCAAGCAATGGCGGCCTGATATATGGGTCATTGGAATAAATGATTGGATCAATTCATAGTATATATCGCAGACTCCTGAAAAAAAATTCTCTCCTTGCAGATTTGGATCAAGGCCTCTCAGCTAATTTACTCACAAACTTGGAAGAATCAGTCTTCGAGACACAAAATATTTGACATTTGTAGGATTAATACTTAGCACTCAGGAAATAGTGTTATTAACTTCAAGAAATACCTAAAAAAAACTTGGTTCCTTCAACAAAAATTGGCATTCCAGAGCACTCGAATGAAGGCTCCTATCTAGTTGTAGCTCCTGCTCAGCTTGATATTAACACCCTAGTTCCAGGAATAGATTAACGATTCCAATTTAGTTTGCCCCTCTGGGTTTTTTCTTTATGTTTAATTTCTGCATATACATTTTAGGAATTCAGTAAACGATGTTGGAATTTTGTACCAGGGGATAAATGTAATGCTGAAGACTATATCTATATTTTCCCTTGAACTGGTATTTTTTGGTTAAAAAAAAAAATTCATAACAATTAATTTGTATTTGAATATAATTAATGTTAGTTTTATTTTTGATATGCATTGATATTGTTATTTGTTTTGGAATGGGAGCCAACCCCACACAAGAGACCTAATATTTTTCTTTTCCCAATCAATTACAAATTTGGAACACCTGGGATTTGGGGAATTTTAATTCCATTCTTTGTTGTTTCCTATAACAAAGTCCACATAGCTATACATTTTTCCCAATTATTGGCCCCTCTCCCAGGTGCATACCTGTAGATTTTAACCTTATAAAATTAATTACTACAAACAAGTTCTTAATAAAACAAAAAATATACAATGACACACACACACACACATTACACAAATATTTTTACCCTTGAAACCCAAACTGGGAAAACCAACAACATATTTAGAGCCACACCTCTAATCTTCTATTTATCATATTCTTCATTATTTACAATAAAATATAGATGTAGGATTCTGCAGAATCCAAACCCCTAATCCATTGACCTGAATCAATCAACAACCCTAATTACTTAACCGGAATTAGAAAACCATTGGCGAAAACCATGTACCAAGAAACATATGCAAAAAACCGTCAATTTTTTTTTTTGAGGGCACTTCCCCCAAACCCCCACTCTCATGTGACCCCCCACACATAAAGAATATAAAACACACCCAACATTCTCCCACTTGTTATTTTCTTTGCATACAAGAGGTTGCAATGTTACATAGTCAACAATCTAGGGAAGCAATGCTCATAGATCCTCTACACCAAGAGAACTTCTCAATGCTTACATATTTTTTTAATGAATTTGCAACATTCTTCAAAGTGTACACCTTCATCAACACCACCTTGTTTTCTTCAACCATGTATCTCACAAAGTGATATTGAACATCAATATTCCTTTTATTTGAATGATAAGAAGGGTTATTCACTAGGAAGATTGCACTTTGACTATCACAATCTATTCTTACAGCTTGTTGTACCAACCCAATACTTGAACACAATCTATGTAACCATATTGCTTCATTTATTGCATGAGTGGTTGCCACATATTCAACTTATGTGGTTGAGAGTGCCACTATATATTGTCTTTTTCTCATCCAACTAATTTCTCCTCCAAATAGGTTAAGCACATACCTACTTGTAGTTCTTATGTGATTCAAATATCCATCCCAATATGCATCAACAAACCCATGTATGTCCAACACTCTGTCCAATCCTGGTCTTCCTTGGTAGCACAATCCATAACTAGTAGTGCCACACAAATACATGAAAACCCTTTTTATTATTGTCCAATGCTCCTTCCCTAGTTCTTACATATACATTCTCAAAAATCTCATTACATGTGCAATGTCCGGTCTAGTACAAATCATTGCATAAATAAAATTGTCAACTACACTCACATATGGAACATAGGACATGTCTTCTTCCTCTTCATGTGCCTTGGGGCACTGATCGACAGATAAATTTACAACTACAAGAATAGGAACCTTGATCGGTTTACATTCATGCATATTAAACCTCTGCAATATTGCCTTGACATATTTCCTCTGATTTAACCAGAGTTTCTTTTTTGCCTGATCTCTTTTAATTTCCATGCCAAAAATGAAATTTGCAGCACTAAGATCCTTCATGTCAAATTTAGAGGACAAATAGGGTTTCACATCCTGTATAACCTCCTTGTCATTTCCTATCAACAACATATCATCTACATTCAATACCAAATAAATAAGATGATCACCAACTAATTTTAAATACAAACAATGATCCTCTTTGCTCCCTGTGAAGTAAAGTCCCAACATATAAGTATCAAATTTTTGATATCACATCCTTGGTAATTTCTTTAACCCATATAGAGACGTTTTTAGTGTGATATCGACTCTTTCTTTCCCTACACTGCAAAAGCTTCAGGTTGCTTCATGTGGATTTGTTCTTCTAGGTTCCCATGTAGGAATGTTGTCTTCACATCCATCTATTCTAATTCAAAATCAAACACAACAACAACAAATAACAAAAATCTGGAAATAATTTTACTTGGAAACAAGAGAAAAAAAATCACCAAAGTCAATTCCTTCTACCCGGGGATAACCTTTTTATACTAATCGAGATTTGTATTTCTCCAATTTTCCTTCTGCATTCAAATTCTTCTTAAACACCCATTTTCGTCTAACAATGGGATTTCTTCCAGACGAAACTCCACTAGATCGCAAGCCTCATTCTTGTCCAAGGTTTTCATTTCTTCAATCATGACCTTTTTCCATATTTTTTGATATTTTGAATCCATTGCCTCCCTAACAGTTATAGGATCATCATCAGTAATAGATAAAGAAAAATTTGAAAGGAAATTAGGTGGAGTATACCTTTTCGATTTCCTTCTTTCCTGAACTAATCTCCTAAATACTGGAGTATGAGGATCTTCTTCTTCTGATTCATGTTCTTCTGTAGAGTCTGATTCATCATCCTTTAACTCAAACTCTATTTTATCTGGTTCTTCCTTCCTTCATAGGATTTCCCATTTGACAACATCTTTGATTTATCTAAATATTGTTCTCGTCTATACACTAACTTCTTATTTTTTGGGTCCCAAAGCTTATAACCTTTCATACCATATTTATAGCCAATAAATATACATTTTTCATCGTTTTTATCTAGCTTACTCATGTTTTCCTTTGGAACATGAACATAGGTCTCACAACCAAGTACCCTGAGATGTGTGAAAAAGGGTTTCTCACCAGTACATACCTCACGTGGAGTCTTTTCATCTAGTTTTGATGAGGGTGATTGATTGAATAAGTAACATGTAGTACCCACTGCCTCTATCCATAATTCTTGTTCTAACCCGACACCATTGAGCATGCACCTTTCTTTTTCCATCAGTGTCATATTCATCCTTTATGTAACTCCATTATTCCGAGGTGTATATGGAGTAGTCTTATTCCTTTCTATGTCACACTTTTTATATAATTCTCCGAATTAACTTCCACAAAACTCTCCACCATTATCAATCCTCAACACCTTAATTATTTTCTCTATTTAATTCTCCACAAGAGCCTTAAACTCTTTAAACTTATCAAATACTTCATATTTCTTTCCAAGGAAATATATCCATGTATTCTTTGAGAATTCATCTATAAATGGGACATAGTACACAAATTTTCCAAGTGATGGAATCGACACAGGTCCAAACACATCACTGTGCACCAAGTGTAAAATTCCCTCTTGCCTCGTTACACCAGAGGGGAATATTACTCGATTATTCTTCCCATATACACAATGTTCACAAAAGTCAAAATCTAGAGAGTAGTTGAACATACCTTCAACCAAACTATCCTACAAGTCTAGTAAAGAGAATAATAAACTAATACACTTGTCTTCATTAGAAATTTTAATATCAACAGATAATAGCTGACTTACCACAATATTGAAGGAATTTAGATGCTCTATCACTGAGTCTCCATATTTCATCCTCAGGTTATACAACTTCTTCCATGGGAAAAATTTATTTACCAAGGACTTAGAATGACACAAAGTCCCCAACTTATCCCATAATGCCTTGGTTTTATCTTCCATTGACACATTAAATAATATTGAATTTGAGAGACACAATCGAATTGTGCTCTTCACCTTCTAATCAAACTTTTTCCAATCTTTTTTTGACGTTCCTATATGTGCAGTACTTGGATCTACCTCGATCCAATGATCTTTTTCTACCAACAGATCTTCCATCTTGAGCTTCCATAGATCAAAAAGTTTCCCATTAAATTTCTCGTTCTCTATTTTTGAACCGATCACCATTTCTTTTCACCTGAAGAATCAATACCATAGATATCGCATTGTAACAAGGCTTATCACAGACCCGAGCCAAAACCTTGACCATAAAGGCGTCCCCCTAAAGCCAATAATTTCTCGGATACCAAATGAATATTTAACCTTGTACAATTAATTACTACAAACATATTCTTAATAAAATAGAATATACAATGGCACACACACACACACATTACACAAATATTTTTACCCTGGAAACCCAAAACAAGAAAACCAACAACCTTTTTAGAGACACACCTCTAATATTCTATGCATCATCTTCTTCATTGTTTACAATACAATATACATATATGATCCCATTTCAGACCCCTATTCCATTAACCCAGATTAGTTTACAACCCTAATTCCTTAACCAAAATTATAAATCCATCGATGAAAACCATGTGTCAAAAAACTATAAAAAATGGACACAAAAAACCACCAATTGTTTTTCCAAAGGAGCTACCCCCGAACCCCCCACATGTCTAGCGCAACATAAACACTAGATCTACTCATGCAAAGAATATTACAGATATCCAACAATACCTAATGTGGATGTAATGATTTTTCTTCAAATAAAGAACCATGCCAACACCACACCATGGAGGATGATCCTAGTTGGCAGTATCAAAATATCCCCAAGGAATATTAAAATCCAATTCATGCATTGAAGGGTTCCTCAAATTTTTGGCTTTTAACTCGGGTTTGAATTTTTTAGCGAGATTTAGGACCAAAGTTGTAGTGATTTGTGGAGGAATATATATTTACGCCAAAAGGTGTACACCTATTGACAATGGGCATATTTAATAGGGGTTTAGTGCTTAATAAGTTTTCTATGGACAAGATTAAATATCACTGGAATATTCTTAGTAGTCACACAAAATAAATGGCTGTGATTTCAATCATTAACTTCCTAGCTATTATAAAAACATATGTTTATGTGTTTACATTTTTACATTTACCTAATCATATTTAAAAATTACTTTGATAGCTAATTCATTGCCACATAAGTGATTAATAGAAATTAAAATATTAACATCAGATAAATGAAGCTCAACCGTTTATTTGTTAATCAATAATAAAATTTAATATATTCTTTTAAGGATTCGATTCAGCCTTTCGACGTTCACCAACAACTATTTAGTTGTTGTGCTAGTATATGTGATATTTTCATATTGTTTATATCTATTTGTATTCATGTTGTTTTAATTCAATGTGGCTAGTCAAAACAAACAAAAGTATTAAATAAAATATATGATGAATGTAATGATTTTTATTTATTTATTTATATTTCTATTGTTTTAATTTAATGTGGTTCATTAAAACAAATGAAAATGTTAAATTACATATTTTTGTATGTTTGACCTCATAAATGTCTTTATTTACATTGTTTAAATATAATGTGGTTAATTAATTAAAATGTTTATATTTTAATATTTTTACATTGCAAATCATATGGGATAAATATGTATTTATATTTTCTTTACTTGTGTAGATTTTTTTATAATGATAATATTTTTTTTTCCAGTAATACTAAGGATGTTTATAATAACATTTTTTTTTTTCATTTTATTTATTTGTATTTATATTTTTTTAATATAATATAATTAATTAATTTAAACAAAATGTTTATATATATTTTTTATATTATTTTAAATTTTAAACATTTTAAATTATTTGTAATAACGTTTTTTAATAATAAAAAAAAATATTATATTCATATCAAAGGGGAGTTGTGTTAAGGCTAGCAACATGTACATTCATCAAAATTTAGAGATAAAGAAACATGTACATTCATCAAAATTTAGAGATAAAGCAACATGTACATTCACCAAAATTAAGAGATAACTCTAAAACTATGCTATATTCTATACATACAGTGTTAAATTTTGAAACATCTTCTAGACAGGAGTTCCAAGTGATTCCACTTGTGACTTGCTTAACAAAATGACCCAAAAAACTAGTGATTCAAAAAAAACTTCACACATTTAGGGGTAGACACTGCCTTGGGTTTTCTTCCCCACTTGAGTGAGGAGAACTTGGTTCCTCGATCTCCATAGGGTCTCTATTTTGGCAGAAATTTTCCTCTTCCATCGGTCCTACTTGTAGAGAATTCCCAGAGCCTAAGTTATTAGGGGGGGGGAGAGAGAGAGAGAGAGAGAGAGAGAGAGAGAGAGAGAGATCCAACCATGAAGATACCACTAAGGATCAAAGCCTGTTTCATTCCACTTCCAAAGAGTTGATTTGATACTTTTGAAGGAGAATTCAGAGTCATTATGTTTGCAATCTGCATAGCACTAGCCTACTCCAGCTTTGTAATTTTGGAAGAAATTAGCATGAGAAATCTAATGTTTTCTTGGGTGGTTTCTTCATGCCTTCCTAGCATTATACAAACCTCCTTCAACTCTGAATTATCCATGACAGTAAGGGAAATACCTTTCACAATGAAACTTAAATGACAATACCCAAACCATATAAACCCCCAATATCAATTTTGATTTCCAACTCTTTTTTAGACCAAAAGAAATAACAAGTGTGCCTTTCTAAAACTTGGAAGTTATTAAGAGTGACAAGAACTAGGAACAAAAATCAAGGAACTAGGGTTTTCCTGGTCAAGAGGAAGGAAATTATCATAATTGTGAATATGAAAGAACCTAAATATGCCTCCCATGAACACCACTACTTAGTTTTGTCTAGAAAATATCTACTCTCAATCTAAAAATCTACCTTTGAAACTTGAACACATTCACAAATTGTTCCAGTAGCCCACAAGACATAAGCCGAATCGAACAGAGGAAAGAGCCAGTGGTACCTTAGATATTTCATTGTCCCATATATCAATGGAGAGTGCATTGAGAGAAATTTAATTGATGTAAGCAAGAATTGATAGACCAAATGTGGGAGCTATGAAGGCCACATGCCATCTACTCTAAATTTACCTCCAATTTTTTATGCGTTTAATGTGTATTTAATTGAGCGCCATTTGATTAATTAAGGTATAGGGGTGAATCCTGGAACCCCATTTTTTATTAAGCAACCAAGATCCATAGACGATGCCACCTTGGCCTAGTAATTTGCTTCATCGTTAAGCTTCTTTTGATGTGGTAAAATTATATTTTATTGAAGTATGGCGTGATTCTCTTAATTCCACAAATGAGTGAAATTATTTTTCTCCCCTCTAAATTGGCTTGATCCTTCAATTCTTTAATTACCAACATTGAATCTCCAAGCATTGTCAAGCATTATCAAGGTTTTGATTCCTTCTTCCTTAGCAATGAAGAGACAACACCATAATGAATAGGCCTTTATGATATTGTTAGAGATATTTCCAAGACCCAAAGCACAATGGACTACCTTTATTCCTTTAGGATCATGGATACTCCTCCCACCCCTAACTTTTTTATTTTTTATTAATCTAAACAAAATGTTGATACTTTTTCATGTTATTTCTCAATTTAAACATGGTAAACTATTTGTAGTAAAAAAACTTTATTTTTATTTTATGTATTTGAAAATTTTATTTTATTATAAATGAGATATCATTTTTTTACTTTTATATTTGAATAAATCAATAATGTTTGTAGTAAATGTGTGTTTTTCTATTTTATTTATTTATATTTATATTTTCTTAATATAATGTGATTAATTAACTCAAACAAAATGTTTAAAATTATATATATATATATATATATATATATATATATATATATATATATATATATATATATATATATATATATATATATATATAATCAAAACTAAAATACTATATTATAACAAAAGGGTTGTAGGAGAACTAACACCAATTACATGTGACTTTTTGTAATGTAAAAAACAAGATTATGCAATTCTATGCTTCTACAAAAAATTTCAAGGTCCTCATTTATGAAAAATCTTGTATCCATCAAGACTACATTAGGGAATTTCTTGCTTGAGAAAATTTTTACATATTTCTTATATAGAAAAATATAGAAACAACGTGGGATTAATTGATCCTTTCCTTACATCCTTCTATTAACACCCCATGAAAAATAAGATAAAAATAATGGAAAAGTGAGCCAGGAAAACTAAAACCCTAAGTAAAGATGTGTGGGAATGGATCCAGGTTTGGGTGGGGGATAAACCCCCCCACCAAATGAGGATGCCATCACCTTCTAGGAAATGACATCGGCCTATGCCAGAAGATCCAAAGCATAGCCAACTAGATTTGTGAAAAGAACAGAAAAAATTATGGAGGCAAAAATCCCCTCAACTTCCTCAAGTCTCATGGCTCTCGCTTTGGCTGATCGAGGTTTGGTTGGCCAATTCATGGGGATATGTCCTTCCCCTTGGATGATGACTGCTTGAGTTCAAAAATATTGGAAACCCCTTATAAAGGTTCAGGTCCATCAATTTCTTATGGAAGTGAGTTTTTTTCTTTCTTATTTGAATTCAAAGAGGACATAGATTTAAAGATCGAACATAAGCAAGGAAGATCATTGGAAATAGGTACCTAAGAAAGTTGGAGGTGATTCAAATTAGGGTGGAATAATTCATCCCCAAGTTGAGATATATTCCTTGGTGATCAATTCTCATAATCAAGAAGAAATAGGGATTCAAAAGGTCCCACTCCTGGAGGCTCCCAGGCTATTATGTCTCTTCTATGAAGAAATATCTTTAGTTCCCTTATGAATATGCATGATTCTCTAGATGAGGGTAAGGTTATATAGGGGTGTGAACTCCCAGCGGAGGATCATTTAGTACAAAACAACCTACCAATTACATATAAGCAATATTCTTAGAAAATAGAGGAAAACAAAATGGAAATAGAGGGTGATGAAGTCCAAGAGAACAATGGGATCGAGAGGACACAAATAATAATAGGGCTAGAGGAAATCAAGAATTTTAAAGATGTTGAAGTCACATTTCCAAAGGCTAAGGGGAAAGAAATAAAATCATTGGTATCTACATATGACGAGATAGAGGAATGGGTATAAAAAGAGCATTTTCCAAGATGCTCAAGGAGAAAGGATGCCAGGGTCATAAGAGAGGAGTAATCCAATAAACAAATAATGATGGGTTCTCAGCAAACATTGATGAAAATGATAGGAAATAATCAGAAGCCACCTAAAGATCCTAGAACTAGCATTCCCCTAAAGGAGGGATAATCCAAAACTCTTAAATAATGTCATTAGTCTCCTATAATTGCAAAGGGTTGGGCGGTTGATCCGAGATCTTTTCATTGATGTGACTTATTAAATAATTGTATTAAATGAGAATAAATTGAAGTGCACCATAAAGAAGGAAAATCTCAATAATAAAGAGACATGCGAATCAAATATGAACACAAAAAACTTGATAATGGAGTTCATCCCTGATGGACTATGTCTCTGGGTCCTACTCTCAAATGGGTAGGCCTTTTTAGTAACTCAACAAAAGAATTTGGAAAAATACATAAGTATACCTCATTTTGGAATTAAGCTGCAGAAATTTTACTTAGATCAGAAAACAGATAGCACCATTGAATTCGTGGCATCAAATTAACCAAAAATGATTGTTTCCATGCCTCAATATGACTCAGGAACTCCCAGGTGATCCAGGTGGATATCGGGAGCCACCCACCTTTTCCAAATGGCTCAAAACAGTTTTCTGGCCATTTTGGCAATTTACTATTTTTAGCAGGTTTTCACTTCTGGGGCCATTTTGAGGGCCTAAACGAAGATTTTTCGAGATTGAGGTTCTCAATGATAGCCAAAGGCATGATTGAGCCCTCAAAATGAATCTCCTCGATGATACCTTTCCAACGAGCTATCACACACCTAAAACGGAGATCGTATGCAAAAGTTACGACCCCGGGAAGTTGATGCACCAACTTACCCAAACGGGGCCCACATGACTTTTGGCGCTTCATCTCC
>ML776685.1:962701-979493 GCA_009831015.1 Picea engelmannii | reverse complement strand
ACAAAAATTACTATTGAGGTGATAGTTATTGTTATTAGTACATGCACGAGACTTGTATGTACTAGCTACACATGCATTTCTTGCACATGTACACTAGTATGTATGAATTTTCTTGGCTTACTTACTCATAATGTTGGTTATGGGATATGAATGTGTGAACCATGTGTCTTTTCCCTTGTATCATAAAATACTTTAACTTCGGGACAAAGTTTCCTGAAGGGTGGGTGTATGTAACAACCCTAAGTAATTAATCAATTGTCATAATTTAAATAATTGTTTAATGTATATTAGTTTAATTAATTAATTAATTAATTAATTAATTAATTGTCCTGGTTAAATATTTGTTGAATGTTTATTGGTTTAATTAATTAATTTCATGATTTAATATATGTTTAATAAAATCCATCTTAATAAATTATTAATTATTATTTCGTATCGAAAGATCAACCCATTAATGAAAAGGGGATAAGGTGGTTGACACCTAATTGAGGGAGGGTAGTTAAGAAATAAATGAAGCGAGAAGGCGGTGAATGAGACAGGGGGGGGGGGAAGGAGGATAAGAGAAGGGAAAATACTCGGGAAGGGGACTTTTGTTTTTTGGAGAGCATCATTTTTCATAGGAGAGGACTGTATTGTTGGTTTGGGTAGGAGGAGCTTGCTAGAGGATTGTACTATTGTTTTTGCTTGAGGAACTTGTTGGAGTTTGGTGGACTGTTACAGGGGAGCACCTGTTGTTGGGAGTTTTGGGCTCGGGGGCCAGGAATCCTTACGGAATCCTGGAGCTAGGGAGCCGGAGAGGCTCTATTCCTAGATGGTTGGGAGGAAAAGCTTCAGTTTTCAGGCAGTTTTCAAGTAGTTTGCAACAATAGGAAAGAAAGGGACAAACTTCTTCTTCAAGAGGTATTTTGCCAGTATTAATTTTGTTAAGAATGAAAGTTATGATATGTATCTATGTATTGAAAATACGTAATATGTTGTGTAATCTGTTTATGATTATTTTGGACAGTATAATTTGAGAATTTGATATTCATCTGATTAATTGCTAGAACTTGAACATAAATTAGATAAATTTGTTGTAATGTAAAACATAAATAGAAATTAGATGTTACGACATAAATTTGTTCATAAGGAGTCTTTCTGAAAAGAAAAGTACTATAGATTACAAATTTACCATTTAACTTTGAAGCCCTAATTAAGGGCCTTACACATACATTGCCATAAATGCTCTGCAACTTGGTTCTTATTGCTTGCCTTAGCCAAGTGTTCAAACTAATTCTACATGAGGATTGGATTGATCGCAATTAATTCATGCTCCATGAGAATTTTGAGAGGAACCTTCTAGAGGTCCCATAACTTAAGATCTCAATTGCTTCTCCCAGTGAATAAAATCCATTTTATTAGCAGAGAAATACCTAGCGGGGAAGTTCATTGGGCAATGGCCAAGTCATAAGGTCATTGAACTCTCACTATTGGAATATTAGGCCCCTCTGATGAAGGGTGTTGTAAACTTCTCTCTATTGTAGATGATACATTACTTTCATGTTCTAAATGAAGGAAGATTAAGAATTGATAGTCAAAAATCAACCCTACTTTTTAGCACTGAACCATGGACAAAGACATCTCTATGGAAAACCCAATGTCGGTCCATCACTTTCATTTGCTGCTCATTTTTTGGGATGATCCAACATTCCAAGTGATAGGAAACAACATAGGCAAGTTTATTGATAAGGCAACGCCAAAAAAATGTCAATGCATGTGCACGAATCTATGCAAAAGTGAACCTCGAGAAAGGTCTTCTAGAGGAAATAAGGTTAAATCTAGTGATTGGTGTCATATTTAGGGGCTAGATTATAAGTACATCCATAGGTGCAATAAGTGCCATGAATTTGGCCATTTTGCTAAGCACTATAAGCAGGGGTGACCTACTCCTCAAACTCTATCTGAATCAAAGCAACCAATGCAAATGCAAATAGAGAATAGGGAGAATAAAAGACAACACTCACCCCAATGAAGCCAAAACAAATCTCTTACTCTAATCAAACAAATAGTTTTGAAATTTTAAACCCAAGCAATGATAAGGAGGATGAAAAACCACTATTAGTGACTCACAATCTAAAAGAAATTGCAAAAGATCCTCGGTGAAGATGAAGAGAATGTTAAAGAGACACCCTTGGAAAATAGCATCCCCGAAATCGAAGGAGATATCCCATCTTGTAGAAAGAGTCCTCTCGAGAAATCCCACCTAAGTTGAAGGCCATCAAGCATGGTATTTCAAATATATTTTCCTGTCAAATGAAAAGTTGATGATGGTTGTTTTTTTTCATGTCTGTCATTTAAGGTTTTGAGCAAATTTATGAGTGTCTAATTTTTGTATGTTGTTATAGGAAAATTTTACCCTCCCAATTTTCCATCTTTTCTAAATTTTGACTACACAATTTTCTACAATTTAAAAAAACACATTCATAATAATAAACATGTTAATTTATGCAACTATAACTTATATTATCAAAACAGATATTGTAAAATAGTAGTAGTGAAATATGAAAACAAATATGATATAATCCTAACTGTTACACATGATCTAAAAAAACCTCACTGCAAATAAAATAAATTTGATTCTTGTGAATTAACACTCGAGTTTATATGAATATAGAAATTATATTCCATGCTAAGTAAACAATAAATAATAAATAAACGAAGTTCAACAAATAAATAATAAATAAACCAAGTTTGATTCATCTAGCTAATGTTGAAATAAGAAATGCCAAGAGAAAGCAAGACAAGGTGTACTAGGTGTACCAGTTGTATCTTAGATGTCAAGAAGTTGGGTCGGTATGGAGTAGATGCCTAAGGGGATGCTTTCAATCTTTGATACAAGGACATTACCTCATTCCTTTGTGTCTTTTGGTTGGATACAAGGCATTTAGAGAAAAATGTTGAGAGGAAACATATTTTTAAGGGCCTTCCACTGATATGAAGAAAAGTGAGTTGATTCATTTACAGAACTATGTGAAAACAATAACTCCAATTCAGATTATAGAAAGAGAACACTCACCATAAATGCATTCTTGATTGCCCCAAATTGAAATGGAGCACAATCACAAATTTGTTGGAATTTGAGGCAACTATTTGCACAAAGAAAAGGTGAGGGCATCTATTGAGGGATAGCAGACCACTGTATAATTTGCACATTGCACTTACATGGGCATTTCATTCACTTGGGCATTGAAGAATAACTGGTTAAGGTGATTAAAAGTGAAATGAACGGCTTGGTATGTTATCTATCAAAGTCATACTACAAAATCCACCTTTATTTAATTTTACCATCATTGTTCAACTTCATTAATTAACACCAACAACATCTTGTAGAGGCTATCCACCATGTAGCAGCCCAATGATTAGGATGCTGTTGCATGGTTATTTATTATGGTCACTATCATGTATAGTGGATGTGATCCATCTTCCAACCTTTCCCTAAAACGTTGTTTCCATTAACTCGCCGACCATCCATATTCCGACCGCTCCTTCAAACGTCATTTGCGTTGTCATGATAACGAGAGATGACTGAGTTGGAAATCATTAAATGCATGGAATTTCAAATTCAAAATTTAAATACTATTATCGCGTCCCTTTGCAGCCAAGAACCTACATCTGCATGCACCAAAGCCTCAATCGGGCCCTCAACACAGCAGGTCTCGTTGGTTTAATAATGCTAACCATGTTGGAGGTGGTTTTCATGGTCTCCACCTTATGCATATGTGACTTGTTTGGTAGAACTACTACGTAGTAAGCGTCTTGTCCGTTTGATTAGAAAGCATGTACAAATTTGAAAGAAACCAGTCACCGCTGTAAAGCTCTCGGGTCGTTTACATCTTATTTTAATATTTTCTATTATCTGAATGCGTGTCACGTTGCAAATTGAGCGTGCGGATCCCACATACAAAGAGATAGTCCTCACGAGTCGCGAGGTTGATGGTCGGCCACCGACTAAAAAAGTAATGGTCGAGAGAGCATCGTTCTGCTGTAGTTGGTGTACCCGGTCGTCTTTTTCTCTGAATTTCTTTTTTTATTTATTTGTGTGCATCTTATCTGGCCAAGTTGTGGATGTGAAATTTTTTACATGCTCAGTGTTAGGTAAACTGTCCATCATTTATGGATTTGACATTTCGGAATATATTATAAAACTTATTTGACCATATTTTTCTTTATTTGTGTGCATCTTATCTGGCCATGATCATTGCCAAGTTGTGGATGTGAAATTTTTGTCATGCTCAGCGTCAGGTAAACTGTCCATCATCTGTGGATTTGACAGTTCGGAATATATTATAAACTTATTTGACCATATTTTTAACTTTGATGATGTCCAACCAAAACACCCGTGGCAGCGACTTGGAAATTTCCTCCAATCCATGTGCATTGCATTGTTTGTACACAGGGGAAAGTTACGGTTGACGCGGTTTCCATCTATTCTTGTCCACATCTGGTTGTACACATGTGAAAGGAAATTCCCTCCAGTCCATGTGCACTGTATTGTTTGTACACACGGGAAAGTTACGGCTGACGCGGTTTCCATCCAATCTTGTCTGTTGAACAGTTCATGTGCAGTCTGGTTGTACAGATTTGAAAAGAAACAGTTACCGCTGTAAAGAATATCAGGATGGTCGGCCCCATGTTGCAAATAATTATCTTTTTTCTTTTAAGTTGCACACATCTCTTCGCATTTTCCATTGCAATTTCTCCGCTTTTTCTAATCTCCTCCCTCTCAATTTTTGCGTTTATAGCGTCGACCTTTCTTTCCATAATCTTCCTTCCTATTTCAATGCGTGTAGGAACATGATATATTGCTAGGAATCTAAGAAGCTCAAATTGCCTGATATATTGCTAATATTGTAATTTATAAGATTCTAGATCAATTCAAATGCTTGAAAAAAACTTTAAATTGCAATTTCTAGGTGTTGAAATTGTGAGTTTTGAGTATTAAAATTACATTGACTTGGAAATAAATTGCAATTTTTAATTTTTAAAATTGTCATTTTTGAACATTGGGATTGCAGCACATTCCCAGTATTTCATCCTATCAAGTTGTAGCAAATGTGGAAATTCTAGTTGAGCATCTTATATAGCGATATCCACACTTTGAATAATTATCATCCTAGTGCTACATACCAAAGATGCAATGGATGTGAAAATTCTTACACACGAGCATCTACGATAATTGCTCAGCATCATCTATGAATTTGACAGTATGGAATATATTATATTATAACTTGTCCATCATCTATGAATTTGACAGTATGGAATATATTATAAAACTTGTAACTTTGATGATGCCAACCAGAACACCCGTGGCAGCCACTTGGAAATTTCGGCATTGTATTGATTGTACACACGGGAAAGTTACGACTCACGTCTAGTCCCTCTAATCTTCTCTGTTGAACAGTGCATGTGCGATCTGATTGTACACATTTGAAAGGAACCAGTTACCGCTGTAAAGAATATAACGTTAAAAAAGAAAAGAGTTGAAAAGGGCTAAAGGGATAATGTTGGGTGCATCCACTTAGGCTAAAGGGCTTTATATATATGCATATCTCTGTTACATCTTTTAGCATTTTCCATTGCAATTTCTCTGCTTCTCTCTATTCTCCTCCCAAGCAGTTTTTGCATTTATAGTGTCGATCATTTTTTCTATAATCTCCCTTCCTATTTCAATTTTCGAATTGGAAATGGCTGCATCATTTTCCATTGTTGTCCATTACTCTTATGATGTATTTATTAATCATAAAGGCCCTTATGTGAAGAAAACATTCGCCAACCATCCATACCATGGCTTTTCTAAACATGGATTGAGAGTCTTTCTCGATGAGTTGGAAGTGAAAGCAAGAGACTCTTTCACTTTCCAAATAAAAAATGTTGTTGGAACTGCCTCCGTACATGTGGTGGTTTTCTCTTCCCACTACGCAGAATCAAGGTGGTGTCTCGATGAGCTCCTCCTTGTTGGGCAGTGGAAGAAAAACAAAGCATAAAAAAACAGAGCATCTGCAAGCAAGATTAAACACGCATAAAATCGAGAACAACAATCACACAATTGACAAAGTGATTTATGTGAAAACCACGATTCTTATTATTCAAGGGAGAAATACAATACCCAATATCAGGCATACAACCATCCTCTCTTCACACACACTCTTCTCTCTACACACATTGCACTCTCACCCCTATGGGTATGCTCGTATATATAGCATCTTTCAAACAGTTAGACTAACTGATTATAATTAGATCCACTAGTTACACAATCTTTTCACAAAAAGAGTGCATGCATGCACATTCATAATATAGCTGCATGCATGTGCATGTGACTGCATGAGAAATTAGTTGGCATGTTTCCAACAATCTCCACCTCGACAACAATTTACCTGATATATCATGCCCTTAATTAATTCATCACCTTTCCTGCAAGCCAAAAGAAGCCAAACACCATCACAACGTCGCAACTTCTCTAATAGTACTGTTATCTGAACATGTTTGCACGATTCGCTCCAGTTTGGACCATTCTGCCTCCAACAGTAACCTGTCTAATAAACCGATGCACTTGTCCCATTTTGATATGCTGGACTATTAGTCAAATGCAAAACACTTTGACCACCACAGAACACCACATCCTGTATCTGTCCAAACTTACCCAATAGATCCTTGCATTCTTTCAAGACATAACCTGAGGTAGATCTCCTCTCATCCAAATCTCATGATTCATAACTAGAGACTAAACCATTGTAACCACTATAGATGATCTGCATGTTTATGTGTTTGAAGCACCCATTTTCATGCTCTTCACCTGGTTTTTCCATGTGTCTACTGACAACACCAACTGCATGTGAAATGCTAACCATTTCCCCATCGCAATCATCAAACTTCCTACTAGCATATAATACTTGAGACATTTAACCCTTTTCTTCTTCATCGGTTAGGACATAAACCTGAAGAAAACATACAATGGAAAGCCAAAGGGATTTTACCAATTTCAGATTATTCATACCGAATTTCCTGAGTATCTTCACCACATACTTTTGTTGTGATAACCAAGCTTACCATCCTTCCTGTCTCTATGTATTTCCAAGCCCAAGATTTATTTTGCTACTCCCAGATCCTTCATAACAAACGTCCTAACCAACTGAGCCAACTTGTTGATCTCAAACACGTGTGTGCTTACTACAGGCATAACATTTAATGCCAAGATAATAAATATACCATAAACATCATGGTTGTACTCACTTCTTCTAAAATTTGGGTCACCATGAAGGAATCAAACATCTTGTACCATTTTCCTGGCTTGCTTCAGGCCATACAATGATTCTTGAGTTTGCAAACAAATATTTAGTTGTGATTCTGAACTAACCTTTCTGGTTGTTCCATATACATCCCCTTATCCAAAAAAACTCCATGTAAAATAGTTTTGACATCTAGTTGTACTATCACAACTAGTGCTAACACAACATGAATAAAAACTAGCTTTTAACAACTGCTGAGAAACTTTCATGGAAATCAATACCTTCCAAATACCCTTCTACTACCAGTCATGCTTTGAACCTTTCATCTTTTACTATGTTTGATTTTATAAAAGGAGATTCATCAAACACTGCATCTTTGTCCATGATTATTCTATGGGTAGTAGGATCTCATAGTATGCACCCCTTAACATCATCACGATATCAAAGATCTACTTGTTTGATCTGGGTCCTACTTAGAGTGCTGATAAAAAACATAAGCATCACAACCGAATAATTTCACATTTGAGTAATTACCATATGACATGTTCATACCTCTTGCTGAATCTTCCTGTCTTTTGCAACCGATGGTGATCGAGTTACCAGATAGCACAACCGCTTCTTTCCACAACTATTGTTGCAACTTGGCATTATTGAACATGCCTATTTGATCCCAGCTTCCTTGCAATACTTTCCAAGTTCCATAGATATGGATTTACCTTCATCATATATTCTCAAACACTTGATTGCCGTGCCAACATATCAACCTTTCTACAGACCCACCTTTATAACCTGGACACACTGCTCCACCTTGAACTTTTGTTATAACCCTAAATTGCACTATCCCTGCTTACCTGGCATCAGGCCAACTCATTGCCTTTCATTGCCAAAGCCATGCTGAACAGACTCTTCAAAAAACCTCCTAAATTAAGTAACCCGCGCCCTAACCTATCACTGGGCACGTTGGAACGCTGGCAGGCCTTATACTGCACGTGTTGGAACGCTGGCTGGCCCACTACAGGCAGCGTTTACCTAACAAAGAAAAAAAACAGGAAAGTTTCCGACGGAACGAGAAGCTTTGGGTCAGTTAACTAGAACTCCCAGCCATGCATGGCCGAGAGTTCGCCTAAAACCCTAACTCCTTCTAGCCTATAAAAGAAGGGGTAGGGGTACTATTCAAAGGAGGAAAATCATAGCAAAGAAACTCTGCCCAATTGCCGAATCCGTTTTGTCCCAACCCTTTAGCCTTTCCTCAAGCTTTAGGAGAATTCAAGCAAAGCAGTTGGAGGACAAAGAAGAGGAGGAGCCTAGGATCAGGATCGAGGAATGGTGGCTGGTCTCTATAATCATTGTAAGTTGATTCGTATTGAGATTAATAAAAGGATACTTTTCCCGTCCCAAATACATGAGTCTTGTATGTTTTATTTGATTTATATTTAAACTCTAACCCTCTAGTAGATCAATAGCATGCATGCGTAGTTTTGTCTTGATTGCAGGACCTCTTTTTGGAAGGAGCAGCAGAAGCAAGGGGATAAAGCTCAACGGAGGATCTACACCGACCGTCGATAAAAAGGTTAGTTGATTCTTTCCATGTTTGCATGCGAAAAAGGGTTTTAGGTTTGGGGTAGAAGGTTAAAAGTTATTTCTTAAGGGTCATGATCTGCATGCAAGTTTAAGCCCTAGCTTGTTAGTCCATAGGGTAGAATAACCCCACAACAGAATTGGCGACTCCACTGGGGATATTTACTCTTAGGGTTTTCGGATTTGGTTAAAGGTCTTTTGGGTAGTTCAAAGAGTTCAGCTTCAGTTTCTTTGTTTATTTTGTTGTCTGTTAGGTCAAAGCTAGCAGGGAACTTGGTTATCAATACCAGTTCTTCCTTGACTGTTGCTTGACATTTATTCTCGGGACACACAGAGGTACACGCAGCCTGCAGAAGGCCTGCACGCGTGTAACCCGCGCCCTAACCTCCTGTAGCCCGCGTTTGAATGCTTCCTGCAGAGGTTTCAGTAGCGTGTAGCATCCAGAAGGCTTGAGAGGCAGTCTCCTCTTCCCTGTCAGAAGTTTACCTTCTCAGGGGGCTTTCTGGATCCTGTCTAGGTCTTGTTGGTTTATTGTCTTGTTCTTCAATCTGCCTTATAGTGTCGGTCATTCTTTGCATTTGTTTTCTTGTTTGCAAATTTTCTTTTTCTGTTGAAATACTAGCATCCAAGCCTTTTAGAGACCCTGGTTGTCAATACTAGAGGCCTTTTTCAGGACTGGACTGCCTGTGTGTTGTTTTATCTTGGCTTTCATACAGACCCGCGACTTGTTTAAGTCTAGCCCGCGGGTACCTGCGCGTTGTTGTAGCTCAGCACGCGTTTGCACGCGTGCTGTCTTGGTGACAGTCGCGGGCTTGATTGGTAGCTTTTCAGCTTGGGTGGGGCAGTCATCCCCTCCTGTGGTGAGAAGAGCTCCTCTCAGGGGTATAGAGTCTGGAGCTGCACAGTCAGCAGGTTAGGGAATCTTCTCCTTAGCCTATGTTTGTTAGTTGATGTTTTGATACAAAAGACAAAAGAAAAAGAAAAAAATACTTTCACGGTTTTTAGGCAAGTGTTAGAATCGGTGCTGTCTTGATTGCTTTTTCACATTTTGTGCTCTGATTCTGTTTGCGATCTACGCTTTAGACCAGAGTTTTCCTTTCATTCTCTTGGTTTTGTTCTTGTCAACATTTTTCCTTGTTGCGTTATTTTGCAATAAAAAAAAAAAAAAAAAAATTCCTGTTGGTTTGAAGATTGTGTTGTTGCATTAGTAGCTAGGAAAGAAGTCTTTTTGCATAAGTTTTTGCAGTGCATTTCAAGTATAAGTAGCTCGCAGATCTGAGCGAAAGTCCTTCATATTTACTGCATGAAATCTTAGTAATTTTGAAAAGAAAAAGAAGTCTTTCTTGTTGAAAAGTTGTTGGTTTTGCATTTTAGTAAAAGTTTTTGTTTCCAAGCATTTCTTGTTCTTTTTGCTTTGAGTCTTTTTACACACCATCAGTTTCAATTTCGTACCTTGTGACTTAAAAAGCCCATTAAAAGCAACGCTAAAGTAAAATCAAGTAGACTTTTTGTTTATATGGTGCATACACTAGCTCAGGACTAGGGCCTTGGAATAGGTTGGAGAGTAAATTCTCCAAGGCCACCCAAACTAAACATTGGAGTCTGTCAATAGGGAGTGTAGAAGTCCAGTTACGGAAAATTATTCAGGACTCCCCTCTAACACAGGGGCTAAACACGAGGTCATGTAAGGAAAGGTAGCGGAGATAACCCCTCCAAAGCTAGACCGAGCGTTATGGAGAACACATATCGAGGATTTGTTAAGGGATTTCGTCATTTGCATTTGCCACGAAGCTTCGTGGGTCTCAAATCCGTTCGAGGTCCTCAGTTGTCTTCCGGACCATTTGCTCTCGATACCCTTGACAGGTTTCGGGCTTGATACCCTGCTCATTGTGGTCTACTCGACTATCGACTGTACCTGCCTGATAGCTGTTCACGTGCTGGAAAACTAGTTGCCAATCTTTTCTAGGGACATACACGGGTGACTGTGGGGGTATACCGCGGTACCTAGGACAGACATCGGGCCACGCTTTGCAGAGTATACTCGGAGGGTGATTCCGTATTCGAGTTGCACTTGCACTGGTAAGTTGCTCTAGTGTTGGTTGTTGTAACTGTTCTTCCAACAAGTTTAGTGCTTGCTTGATTTACCTGTTAGGGGATTTTTTTTAGTGCGTGTTACTGTTTGTTCGTGTAGAATACCTTAGTGTGTCATGAATCTTCTCACACAGTGGAGGATTCAGAGCTCCGCCGGTCACGAAGGCTTTTGGGCCTGCCGCCGGTTATACTGGAGCCACCCCTGCCACCTTTGAGGTGGAAGTTAGACCAACGAGGGTCTTTCGAAGCAACCGGGTTTCAAACCATTGAGCCTGAACAACTCCCGGAGGAATCAGCCGCCAATCTTGGATCGATTGAAACCTCAAACACTGATACTTGGCCGGACATTATTGTGCCAATTCAATTTTACGAACGCCTATTAGCGCCTAACCTAGTTATGGAACCAAACTCTGTTACTTCAACTGGGAATTCTTCCATTCCTATCACTGTTGTTACCACAGGAGAAGCCTCTCCTAACTTGCCTTTGTCGACGGTCCAGGCCACCATGGTCTCGGCTGCAACTACATCGCACAGTGGACTGACCCCATCTATCGTGGTGACCACACCTCCTTACACACCTAGTGCGACTGGCCCTCCATTTTCATACGGTATGCCTAGTTCAGGTACTAGTCCTGCACTCACTTCTTCCACGTTACAGACTTTGGGTCTGGGGGCAGGGAGCTCTAACACTCCTCTGCAAGGTCAACTTGGGGGCATTCCTGTCCCTTTCAATGCTTTTTCTTACGCTAGAGTCCATATCCCTCCTTCGTCCCCTTCGCTTAGTGGATTGCATCAACAGTCCGCCGGGCAGCCTGCACACACGAGTCCACTTGGAGACGGGAGTCAAGGAACACCTGTGCAAACTCTGCCGGTAGGTTCCTCGTCGTTCGTTTGGAACGAAACGTTTGGTAATAACACTTTCGCATCCACTGCTTTCCCATCAGGGGGCACACTAATTTTTGGACAGTCTACGCCGGCACAGGGTACTATTCCTGCGCTGGGGGCACATATACCAGGACCTTGGAACTCAGGACAAGGATCCGTTCCTTCATCCGGAATGCCGTTCTGGGGTAATTATTTCCACAGTCAATGGAACCCCGGACAGACCTCTATGCCTATCCCCTCGGGACCGACATGGGGTAATCCTTCACAAAGTCCGTCAAACACGATGAACGCCCAACATCCTATGTTTTTCATGGGGAATCAGCAAATGATGTCTCCTCAAATGCAAAACCCTTACGCTGGTCAGGGCCACAGTTTCTACCAAAACCCGGGCCAGCAGCCAAACTTTTCCTGGCAACCTGGTGCCAGTCAAACTCCAGGACCCTTTTATCCTAGCTATCAGTAGCAACCTAAACTACCTTTCTTGGCAACGTTACACTTGCCAGATTTAACATGGTTGTTGAATGATCCTATCTGTCATGATCCGCATTGGCCTCCTATGCTGACGAAGTTGCCTTCGGACATCCCAAAGTTCGAGGCCAAGCCTAACGAAGATCCAGGTGATCACGTGACTACTTTTCACTTATGGTGTTCATCTAACTCACTAAAAGATGACTCCGTCCAGTTGCGATTGTTTCAACACACTCTTATTGGGAGTGCCGCGAAATGGTACATAGAGCTTGATCGTTCACGATATTCTTTTTTCGGCGAACTGGCTATGGCTTTCCTTAACCATTTCCAGTTACCTGTGAGATACGACGCCGGCACTAAGTTGCTAGCCAATTTCTCACAGACGACAGCGGACCATATCTCGGATCACATTCGAGAGTGGCGACGCCGAAAGAGTCTTATCAAGGTACCCGTCCCACCAACATTCCTGCTTGAGTGGTTCCTTAAGTCTTTAGTTCCGCAGTTATCCAAAGACGTCGCAACTTCAGGGGTCTTCTCCGAGGAAGATGCCATCATGAGGGCTCAACAGTTTGAGCTTATCTATTCTCAGTTTGGTCTATTGTACACCATCCTACCGGATGCACCACGATCGATTCTGGATAAAACCAGACAGAGCCAGACCACATGCCGAGGGCAAAGTCGGTTCGGCACAAACCAAACCCATTGAGCAATTGACAAAACAATTGCAACAGTTATCTATACAACACTCAGCGGCCAGCCAGACTCCTGCTTTGGCTGCTCCTCCTACCCAAACATCGGAAGTACACTCTGTACAGACGACTAACCCAAAGGCCACCCAGCAGTCCGAAGGTAAGAAAAAACAACGCAAGAAGGGTAAGGGGGATACGAAACCAACTGATAATGCTGGCGAGGGCACTACTGAAAAACGAAAGGCGAGGTATCCGTGCAACTTGTGTGCGGAAGACCACCCTACTCATCTGTGTCCCCGACTTGCGGAGGCCCAAAAGTTTGTCATGCAACAAAAACAAGCCGTGTTGACTAATCCCTTTCATCATGGGCAAAATTTAACTCAAGCCTCTGCAAGTACCGAAGGGGGCAGCCAAGAAAACTGCCCTCCCCCAAACAATCCATCTTCCGTGAACATATATATGGTGAAAAGTGATGCTTTGATCACGACTAGAGCGCACGACTATAGTAAACCAAGCGCCTCTGAGAAGGGCAAAGAAGCCGAGATCCCATCTCTTCCCCTATAGATCGAGAAGACGTTGGGTGAAACAATGACTCGCATCCCAAAAGGTGCGTTTAAGCGAGCTTCTCATAATCCAAACGCAAGGGCCGCCCAGAACTACTCTGTGGTGGAAGATTTAGCACAAACCCCTTGTGCTATGTCCGCTTTGGAAGTCCTCCAAAGTTGCCCTGCTCAGAGGAAAGCCTTGTTGATTGCTTTAGGCTCTACTGAGACTTTTAACCCGGGAACCATCATGTTAGATACGACTGACTTGAAACCTCGTTTGCCTTACCACGTCACGTTTCAAATAGTAGTGGCTCATCCCATGAAAACTTTTACACGAAATATCTTCCGCACGGTGGTAGACGAGGGCACTTCGACTTGCGTTATGTCGTTAGCTTGCTGGAAAGCCATTGGTCAACCCGAGTTGTCTCCGTCACCTACTCTCCTCACTGCGTTCGATGGTCGTTCTTTCTGACTGCATGGCATCATCCCTTCTTTCCCTTTGCAGTTAGGGGGGAAGACTGTGTGCGTCAAAGTAGAGGTATTTGATGCCCCCATAGACTACAATCTATTGTTAGGTCGTAGTTGGACTTATGCAATGCAAGCGGTGGTCGCTACAGTTTTCCAAGTCCTATTGTTTCCACATGAAGGCCGGATCGTGACCATTGATCAATTATCCTTTTCTCGACCTGACCCAGCTTTGGGGGCATCCACAGTTCCCATGGTTGATAATCCTCAAGCTGGTGTCATTAACGTAGGAGTTGGCTTGTGCCCATCTTTGATGGGTACTTTCGATTACCCACCTCCTCATAGCGATGTCAAGTTTATATCGACTCACCACAAGGTTGAGATTTTCCATGTTTTGTCATTCCGCACGACTTACTTTCAGGACCCGTGGATTCTTCCTTCCCCATCAGACACGATGGATGTGACGGGGCATGCAGGCATGTCCATGCCCTTGTCGGCCGCTGAAGTAGCGTACTCTTTGGTTCAGCAAACTTTAGCTACTCCTGATCCAATTCCCGCACAAGAGTTGGATCCACTCCTTGAGCCTATCTAGGCTCAGGATTCTTTTGCCAACACCGATTCGTTAGATTTAGTCTTGCCTTCTGATGAAGCCACAATCGAAGCAATGACTGGTCCGGATAAACCCTGGGAAGATCTTCATCACAGATCATATTTCCTCCCAGAGTTACACCGAATTGAGGCAGGAGAATTCACTATCACCATGACGGGAGACCAGCCTTGTCCCATTAACCTCTTGGCTACACAGGATACTTCCGCTGAGGGCAATATGGCGACTATCGCTGCTACGATACCTATCAATATCTCCCGAAACCCCGACGTCGTGGAGAATGTCTTTGTTGGAGCGGATTGCTCCCCCAAAGAGATTCAAATTTACACGGATCTTTTTAAAGAATTCCGCGATGTTTTTGCTTGGTCTTATGAGGAAATGCCAGGCATCGATCCGAAAATAGTTGAACATGAGATCACTACGTATCTAGACACTAAGCCTCTTCGACAGAAACTTCATCCAGTTAATCCTAGGAAGGCAGCAGCCATCAAGTCTGAGGTTGAGAAATTTCTTAAGGTAGGGTTCATATACCCTATTCACTTGACTCAATGGGTGTCAAATCCCATGCCAGTCGATAAAAAACAAGGCACGATTCGTGTCTGTACCGATTTCCGTGATTTGAACAAGGCATGTCCAAAAGATAATTATCCAACCCCATTCATCGACCAGATCATTGATGAGTGCGCCGGTTGTGAAGCCTTTTCATTCATGGATGGTTTCTCGGGCTATAACCAAATCCAAATCAAGCTTGAGGACCAACACAAAATGGCATTCATTTGTCCGTGGGGTACATTCGCCTATTGAAAAATGCCTTTTGGTCTCAAGAACGCTGGAGCCACTTTCCAGCGGGCCATGTCTTTTGCATTTCATGACCTCAAACATATAGTCGAGGCCTATCTAGATGATTTAGCATCACGCTCTCACAAGCGAAAGGATCATCCTATGCACTTTCGACTAATCTTCGAACGCTGTCGCTACTTCCGGATTCGCTTAAATCCCAACAAGTGCAGCTTTTGCGTTACGTCAGGACGTTTGTTAGGTTTCATCGTTTCAACAACGGGGATCATGGTCGATCCTCTTAAGGTGGAGGCAATAGTCCAGTTGCCCCCCCCGCGCACAATCTTACAACTTCAAAGTCTTCAAGGCAAGGCGAACTTCTTACGATGCTTCATCGCCAACTATGCCGAAATCACCAAGGGCTTCATGCGTTTACTAAAGAAAGACGTTCCTTTTCTCTGGGACGAAGCAGCGCAACGCTCTTTCGACGCCTTGAAACATGCCCTTACAACCGCACCTCTGCTACGACCACCGAACTATAACAAGGATTTCCTATTATACCTAGCTGCCGCAGAGTCAACCATAGGCATGGTTTTAGTTCAGAAAGATGATTCGTTTTCTGAATATGTGATCTATTACCTGAGCCAAGGCCTCGTAGGACTGGAACTTAATTATACCCATCTCGAGAAACTTGAGCTGACAACAGTTCATGCTGTTCAACGGTTCCGTCACTATGTTCTGCTTCGTAAGACCACTGTCATGGCCGTCGTGAATCCATTTCAATACATGTTGACACGACGAGTTATCGGCGGAAAAATCAGTAGATGGATGATCATCCTCTAAGAATTTGACTTAGACTTCGTTTCATCCAAGTCCAAGAAGTCATTGGTCTTCGCAGAACTTATTTCAGAACTTCCGGTTGAGTTAGGTGACATTGTGCCTGAGGAATCGCCTATCCGGGGGGATATGTTTTTGATTGAATCGTCCGACCCCTGGTACGGAGATATACTGATCTATCTCCAGACTTTGAAGTGTCCTACCTCTTCTTCTCGTGATGAGCGTTGGCGGATACGCCATCAGGCCAAGAACTATCTTATACTCAATAATACTTTGTATCAGAGAGGGGTAGATTGTATCTTGCGTCGATGTCTCACTCATGAGGAGGCCGTCATAGTGCTCAACGATTGTCATACAGGAGCTTGTGGCAGTCACTTGTCCGGGTTGGCAACAACCCAAAATATTTTACGAGCAGGTTACTTTTGGCCCACGCTTATAAAAGATTGTATCGAGTCGGTCAAGAAGTGCCATCTGTGCCAAATCTTCTCACGGAAGATGAGGGCACATCCAGCTCCTATGTTTCCTGTTATCACCGTCGGTCCCTTCACCAAGTGGGGGATTGATTACACTACATGCAACCCCCCA
>ML776685.1:926524-945342 GCA_009831015.1 Picea engelmannii | reverse complement strand
TACACTAACCAAGTGCTATATGTTATGAAAAGGCATAGAAGTGGTGTCCAAACCCACAAGACCTAGAAGAAATAACTCTTACATTGATGAGATCACATATATTATGTAGAAGCATTCCTGGGGTTTTAGAAATCCTACAACCTGCCCCCAACAACACTCCATGCCCCCTAAAAAAAAACAATTATGTTTTTGTTTTATTTCATGTTTTTCTAGATTTTCAACGATAAGAAGGGTTCAATGTTTTGATCATCTGTATCTCATCTCTTGGAGTTAAGGTACGAAAATTGAACATATTATAGAGGAAACCTTACTATTCCTTCACACCAAATTTCATAAAAATGTATCGAGTTTAAGAACGATGTATATGTTTGAAGCTAGCACACGACAATTTCCATATTTTTATAGTAACATGGGTTTAGTATTTTGACCAGTGTGGCTTCACTTCTAGGAGTTAGAGTTTGAATATTTTGTATATTTTAGAGGACATATTACTCTACCTTCCCTCCACATTTCATAAAAAATATGGAGTTTAAGGGGTGTGCCCAAGCCAAAAACAAAGTGTTGCACACAAACTCATATTCCTTCCACGTGTTCATTTTTTCAGTTTGACTTTGAATATTCACACCTCGAATATTGAGTTACATTTGGCATGTTGGGAGGTATTAATAGTTATGCAAAAGTAGGATTAATCATAAACATGTTTAGGTTACCCCAAGAAATGAAAATACTTCTAAGTAATTAAACAACAATGTCCCCAGGGTTTAAATATTTAGGAATTTCATGTAATTTGTGCCTTTGGATCTCCATTGATATGGTATTCTATATTTGATGGTAGTGTTGTATGATATAGAGAACTACACACAACATTTGTGAATGTAATAATTCCTGAGAGAATTTGTTATCAATTTCAATAAAAGTATGCAAAATTAGTTGTTGTAAATACTATCATGTATTGAATATTCATTCTTTGTCGACTTTGTATTGAATTTCATTCTCTATTGACTATGTGTTTGATCTAGGTGGATATCGATGGCCACTCACCTATTCCATTGGCTCAAAGCATAGTTTTCCATCTTGGCAGTTTTTTACAATTTTTCGGGTCCTAAACTTTTGGGGCCATTTTGAGGCCTTAAACAATGTTTTTTGGGCACAACAATGCCCAAACAATAGTAGAAGGCATGTCTAGGACAACTGGAATGTGTACTTCTCGGTTATACCTTTCCAACGGGATATCAAGTGCACCACACAAATATTGTATGCAAAAATTACGACCCCGGGAAGTTGGCATACCAACTAACCCCATCGGGGCCCACAAGCCTTTTGGAATTTCATCTCCTAGGGTTAGGTTTTTGGATATTTAGGGTTTCCTCATTGATTATTTATGATAAAAATTCCTTTCAAACTCATTGTAATGCGCTTTGGAGAATGCACGTAGCCATCACATATCTTCTCAGAGATAAGCTACCACCATTCGAGGGAGTTTGTTTCATTCTTCTTTTTTACAATTAAACATGTTTCACTTATTAATAGAATTCTAGTTTCACTGTATATCTGTGTTTTGGTTATAAATTTGTATTTCATTTCTTTCCATTTATAAATCTAGATTAATGGTATCAGAGAGATCTGCTCTTTATCTATTTCTCTGTGCATGCCCCCAATGAGGTCAGGGTATAAGGAGTTGGGATTCAAACTATTTGAACCTTTGCAGGACCATCCTCGCCGACCCTGATGAATTCCCATGGTAGAAGAAAAGAGAGACGATGGAGTAGGAGATCCTGTTAAAATATTGCTCGAGGAATCCCTCTCCTGAAAAAGGAACGAGATGATGGATATTTTTTCCCAAATCCTTCGACGAATGGCAACAACCGAAGCATCTTCATCAAGTGGCCACTTTGGAGGCACCACCCTATTAATATTATGGTAGATGTGGGAGGTATTTACCTCCATGTGTGAACCTGACGAGAATAAAAGACTCCGAAAAGCAAGAGAAAACCCTAATGAGTTGGCTAATAACCCTAGAAGCCTTGTCGGCTCAAGAAGATAATTTATATTAGGTTATTAGCCTCCAAGAGAAGAAGTCGGCCAGAAATAATAATAATATACTGAACAGACACATATCCAGAAGGAGAAGTCGGCCCCAACAAATATGGCAGAACCAGTATAAATACAGGGTGACAGTTCTCATTTGACAGTATCTCAGAATTGCAGTTCCCAGTTTGGTGCGCACATGTGGAGGAGAGCTGCAGGTGTAGCTGCAACAGCAACAAGTTTTCAGTATTGGCTTGAATATCTCTTAGCTAGGGTTTGGACCATCAGATCAGTTCTTTGTGATGCACTATCCTTGGGGAAAGGTGCGCTACCCTTTTTTTGGCTATCTAGCCTAGGGTTTGCTTCCAGAGTAATTCTCAGTCAAGGTTAAGGTGCTCAGAGGGTGGCTTCGGCCTATGGTTTGGTGATGAGGGTATCATCAATGGTAACATGAGCACACCATCTTCTATATTCTAATAGGTTATGGGCCCACACCTCCTTCATTCAGTCTAAACGCTAGAAGGAAACATAGCTGCTAGGATATTGAGATCGTTGAGAAACTGCTACTAGGGTTACTAGCAGAAGAAGCTCCCAAGACACTGTTGCCAGGGTTACTAGTAGGAGAAGTTGCAGAAACCATAAATCCTATTGTTGAAGCACCTTAAGTGAAGGGATTGACCTAATCTCCTGATAGATCAGTGTGCCCTAGCCTAGCGCATCTCCTGATACTATCAGCAAGCCAAGACATGAAGTTTTGATTTCTGGTCAAATCCAGGGTTTGACCAAGTCAAGCAGCCATGATGAACTCTATGAAGTCTGAGAACAAGTTAGATGGAGCCTCTAACTTCAGAGTGTGGAAGACAAGGATTGACCTCATCCTTGCCAAGAATAAAGTGCTGGATATCATGAAAGGAAAGATTGTGAAGCCAGAGTTTGAAGAAGGAACAGAGAAGGAACTGCAAAACGTTGTAGCTATGGAGAAGTTCAAAGATGTTGACATCAATGCCATGAGTATCATAGTGGATTCTATAAAATAACACTTGATACCCTACATCTCCCATCTTGACTCATCAAAGAAGATGTACGATGCCCTAACAAATCTCTTCTCAGTCAGAAACATTGGACAAGTTATGAGTCTGAAGAATGAGCTTCGTGACATGAAGATGAATGATGATGATAGCATAACATAATACTTTGTAAGAATCTCCCAGTTAAGATATCAACTACAAGCTATTGAAGAGATCACTTCAAAGAAGGAATTGGTGAACATAGTACTCAATGGTCTTCCTAAGACATGGGATGCATTTGCCGCAAGCATGAACACAAGAAAGGAGTAGTCGACATTTGAAGAACTTTGGACTTGCTGTGCTCAAGAAGAATCAAGGATCAATGAAAAAGAGAAACCCCAAAAGAAGTAAGATGATCAAGCCTTCACAACAAGATTCAAGAACTTTAGGAACAAAAGGAAGTTTGGCTCAAAGAGGAAGCCAAATCAAGAGAAAGACATTTCAAAAGTACAATGCTTCAACTGTCAAAAGTACGGTCACTACAAGAATCAGTGTCCTGAGCTAAAGAAAAGGAAAGAGAAACATGAAGCATCGATTTCCAAAGAAAAGGAACCCACAAAGAAGACTAAGCAGGATGGAAGAGACTTCTTCTTCTAAAAGGTAACACCACTCTTCTTATTCCTTGTACATTTCTTGTTTGCATCGTCTCTATACATATCTTGTATATCTATCTCTTGGAAGATAATGTGTTCCAAGAAGAACTATACCTATGGAAGAACAAACAAGATGAAAAGAGTTATCATTAGATAATACACATGAAAGAATGAAATACAAATCATGTGGAAGCTATTGCAAGATAAGCCGAATCAATCATGAAGAAACTTAGTAGAAGCAAAAACAAAAAGAAGTCAACAATCAAGAGGAAATTGGAAAAAGACTTATGACATTTTGTAGAAAACAACAAGACGAAAGCGTGGACTCTGTTAGACAAGAGAGCCAATTATACATTGCAAAAGACAATAAGGATGCACATGGAAGCATGGACTCTGTGTTATTGGATAAATTCGTAAGTGCGGACACAAACCGATCTCCCTAGATCCACCTGGATCTAGACCAAAGAAAAATAGAATAGGACGCTTTCCTTAAGTTTTAAATATTGAATTTACTAAGAGGCAAGAATCATGGACATACCTTATGAAGAACAATGTATGAAAGAATTATGAATAAAAGCATTACTAGATCCAAAAATAGAGGTTCTCCCAGATGGAGGGAGAAGACTATGATGATTAATTGTTCCAGTAAACTAGACTTATCTCTACATAAGTCATTATATCATCTGCAACATCCATGAGTCTGAATTCTACATCAGATGAATGCAAAGAATGTTATCCAGAGAAATTGAATAAAGAGCGTATGAAGAGCAATCTCAAGACTTTGAGGCATACCGGAAAGAGACTCTTGTATGTAGATAGAAGAAGATAACTTGGTGGAAAACCTCCAGTGCACAACAAAATCATGGTGAATATTTCCTATAACATCAAGATGATTACTCAGTAGATTAGATCTCATGATGACAGAAGAAGTGCCACATAGATATGTTCCATTTTTCCAACTATGATATACTCTATTGTTTAGATCTACATGAAGCCTTCACAGTGTTTCATACTAATGTACAATCAAAATCAAGCATTACATTATCCATGATGAAGTCCATAAAGGAGAAAATGATCTCTCCAATACATATCCCCACAGATGAGTAGATAAGAAGACAATTTGATAAAATCTTCTATCCAAGATGAAAGAGTTTGCATACTCAAGCTAGATCTCGTGGAAACAACTTCCTTCCTATTGAAAAAGGAATAAATGACTCTCCAAGTTAGGAGGGAGCATTGAAAATATTATTGAAGACATTCATTGAAAAATAGTCCATCTTGGACAGATGTTTTTCCTGTTTGGAAAGTGGATTGAGATTTCTGACGGACAGTGACTTTCCATTATGGTTAACATGGGAAGTAGTCTGATTGCTGATGTATCATAGACAACGACTACCCATTGTGGTTAACATGGGGAGTGGTCTAGGGTAGTCTCTCTTCCTGAGGGTTACTCAAGAAGACTGGCACGCCTCGTCGGACAACGATTTCTCATTGTGGTTAACACGAGGAATGGTCCATTTTGGAGGTTGATGTAGGACAGTCTTTTCCTCTTCTGGTTAACAGAGGAAATGGTTTGGATAGTCATTCCTTAGGGTTTTCACATTCTCTCCAGGGTGCACTTTGATTAGTGTAGGAGGAATGGCCCAGGGTGGGGAATGGTCTAGGCTCAACAATCAGGGACAAACATTCCTTAGGTTTATACATTCTCTGCAGGGCACACTTTGATTAGTGTAGGAGGAATGACCCAGGGTGGGGAATGGTCTAGGAAAAACATTCCTTAGGGTTTATACATTCTCTCTAGGGCGCACTTTGATTAGTGTAGGAGGAATGGCCCAGGGTGAGGAATAGTCCAGACTCAAACATTCCTTAGGGTTTATACATTCTGTCCAGGGTGCACTTTGATTAGTGTAGGAAGAATGGCCCAGGGTGAGGAGTGGTCCATGCTCAGAAATCAGAAACAATCATTCTTCCTTGTTTGAGAAGAATAGGGCAGATAGCCCATTGCTGATGAGGGAAAATATTCTTTTAGAGCTCACAGATGTGAGTGAAATATTGGCCCAGGCAAATCAATTTATATCATAACATTGTTTCTGTGCAGGTTGCTACCAGATGTTTGTTATGAATACAATAGATATAGACTACTGTGGTGGATATGTTCCACTGTTCATGAGGCAGATATTCTTTCAGAGCTCACAGATGTGAGTGAAAGATTGGCCCAAATAATTCAGTATATATCATAACATTGTTTCTATGAAGGTTGCTATCGGATGTTTGTTATGAAGACTGTATGACAATAGATGAGGACTAATGTGGTGGATATGTTCCACTGTTCGCAACCATATGTTGCTGATCAAGTACTTGTGTGTTACTTGGTGTAGTAGTGAACCACTGGATTGTAGTTATGTACTACTATGGATAGACACAGTTGTGTTCTATTTTTGTTCTAACTGCCTTGAAGACTATCAACAATTTATTGAAAATAATCACCATCAAGACGAATGATGAACATATATTTTCTAGATGGAAATTGGTTCAGAGCATTTACTCCTCTAGATTATAAGAGTGTATCTTGTATCACTATGGTGTGAGTGACTTATCCAACATCATGTCTAATTACTCAGTTGAAGTATGGTTCTGAGAGATGATGTAGCTAATGGTGATGGTGATGCTCATGATCTAGTCATGAAATAGTCTAGACAACTATATTGATGCTACCGGGTAAATGGTATGTTTTTGTGCTCAAGTCCATTACCTATAATACCTCCCTAGCTAGGAGGGAGTGTTAATATTATGGTAGCTGCCGGAGTTATTTACCTCCATGTGTGAATCTGACGAGAATAGAAGACTCCGGAAAGAAAGAGAAAACCCTAATGAGTTGGCTAATAACCCTAGAAGTCTTGTCGGCTCAAGAAGATAATTTATATTAGATTATTAGCCTTCAAGAGAAGAAGTCGGCTAGAAATAATAATAATATATTGAATAGACACATATCCAGAAGGAGAAGTAGGCCCCAACAAATCTGGCAGAACCAGTATAAATACAGGGCACCAGTTCTCATTTGATAGTATCTCAGAATTGCAGTTCCCAGTTTGGTGTGCATTGTAGTTCCCAGTTTGGTGCGCACGTGTGGAGGAGAGCTGCAGGTGCAGCTGCAGTAGCAACAAGTTTTCAGTATTGGCTTGACTATCTCTTGGCTAGGGTTTGGACTATCTGATTAGTTCTTTGTGATGTGCTATCCTTGGGGAAAGGTGCACTACCCTTTGTTTGGCTATCTAGCCTAGGGTTTGCGTCCAGAGTAATTCTCAGTTAAGGTTAAGGTGCTCAGAGGGTGGCTTCGGCCTATGGTTGGGTGACGAGGGTATCGTCAATGGTAAAACGAGCACACCATCTTCTATATTCTAACACGCCCCCTTCAAGGTACTCGTTATTTTTGATATCCCTGTATTTGAAGGTCAGATGGATGTAGATTCCCTAGATAAATGGTTGAATCTCCTCGAAGGGTATTCTTCTGTCCATATTTTTTTCGATAGAGAAAATATCGCCTTTGCACTTTTTAAGGATGTCCCCAATGTCAAGGATTGGTGGGATACTTACTATGAGAAAAATTCCATGGAGGAATCTATAATGTTTGTAGTTGTACCTACTTGGGGTCCTTTTAGGGATGTCAAGGATTCATGGGTACTTACTATGAGAAAAAGTCCATGGAGGAATACAACAGGAAAGTGACCAAATAGTGCCAAGTTCACAAATGTCTTCCATACCTTGTGCACCAAGCTGGGTATTAAAGACTCTAAATGACACCTGGTGCTCAAGTACTGTGACAGTCTACCTTGATATGTCCAGAAATAAATGGATTTTCTGGACATCTAATCATTGGGCATGGCTTATCGATATGCCATCAAAATTGAACAAAAACTTAAACAAAATAAGGGGGAGTTTAGATCTGCAAATTTCTCACAACAAAAAAAGGTAAAAGGTATCCCCAATCCACAGAATAAAGGAAAACGAAAGGCTGGAACACCACAGGATAACCAATCCAAGTCACCAACAAAGAAGGGTAATGGGAAGATGAAGAAAGACACTGGAAAGTAGTGCAAATTCTATAAAATTCCTTGACATAACATCGATGAATGTCGCTCAAATAAGTCATTGGTGTCCGAGTTGAAATCCTCAGAGTTAGATGCAGGTTCCAACTCAAAATCAAATTCAGACAAGGTGAAGCAAATCATTGATGCAGAACCTAGTTCCATCATCACTACCACCAAGGTCCAACCAAGTGAACTTGAAGAACTGAAGGAAGGTGAGAACCTTTTCCACTTGCATATGTGGGTGAAGGGTGCTCCAATGCACTTCATTATTGATAGAGAAAGTCAAAATAACCTCATCTTAGCAGAGGTGTCCAAGCAGTTGGAACTGCCTACAATAATACATCTTCATCCTTACACCATTGGGTGGCTCTGCCAAGGAAGAGATTACCCCATAATACAACAATGTCCCCTACCCTATGACATCAAGCCCTTCAAGGATGAGGTATTGTGTGATATTCCCCCCCTTGAAGTTTGTGATGTTCTTTTAGGCCAACCTTACTGATCCAGATTATTTTCGGCATGAAATGAGAGCGGAGATATAATAAAGAAGTGCATAGAGATATCGCATATATTAAATAATATAACATAAATGTATCATAGATGCAACCATAAACACAGATATACAGTAATACATGATTTCTATTAATCAAAGAAATGTACAGAGAGTGTAAAAATACAGAGTGAAAGACTCGCTAGAATGGTGGCAGCTTATCTCTGAGAAGAGATGTGACAACTACTTGCATTCACAAGAAGATGGTTACAATGAGGCTCTGAAGGCCTTTTTACAATAAATAGGAATGTAAAAAACCCTAGACATCAAGAAACCTAACCCTAGGAGATGAAGCGCCAAAAGTCATGTGGGCCCCGTTTGGGTAAGTTAGTACATCAACTTCTCGAGGTCGTAACTTTTGCATACGATCTTCGTTTTAGGCGTATGATAGCTCATTGGAAAGGTATCATCAAGGAGATTCATTTTGGGGGATAAATAATGCCTTTGGCTATCATTGAGAACCTTAATATTGAAAAACTTCATTTGGGCCCTCAAAATGGCCCCAGAAGTTAAAAACTGCTAAAAATAGTAAATTGCCAAAATTGCCAGAAAACTGTTTTGAGCCAGTTAGAAAAGGTGGGAGGCCACCGATATCCACATGGATAAATCCTACCTCCTTAGGAAGCAATGGTCTCCATTGCGTTGAGTTCCCGAGGGAGAGGGAAAAACATTTGCTGAATCAGCATCTTGGTGAGATGCTTGCCTTGCTGGAGACGTCACACTGCTCAGTTTGTGGAAGTCTGTCACGAAATCATTGAGGCTGAGGCTATTCAACAAGTTGGGCTACATGAGAGGATGGTGTGCAAAATGAATCTTTATGCTTTACTGCAACCTTGTCAACCTTCTTTTGTTGGATAGAAGGTGCTTGGGGCGAGGCTGTAGTGGTTGTAGTGTCCTTATGTTCCCCTTTTGAACAGATTTTGAAGAAGATGAATTTTGAAGTATGAGATACTACCTTGCGACACTTTTTAGGTGGAACAGTGGTTGGAACTACCTCTGGTATTCTATAGAGATGACCCCTCAGAGAAACAATGACACTGCGGGGTCGAGACTCATAAACAACATGGTGCTTCCACATATATGGTTGTCCCAAGAGAACATCACAGACATCCAGTGGGGAAAAATCACATAATACCTCATCCTTGAAGGGCTGGATGCCATATGACAATCGACATCGCTGGCTGACACGAAGATCTTGTTCTTGGCAAAGACACCGAATACTGTATGGCTGCGGGTGTGGTGTTGTTGACAATCCCAACTATTTGACGACCTCTACTGAGATGAGGTTCTTCTGGCTTCCGCTATCAACAATAAAATGCAGTGGGGTCCCCTTCACCCACATTTGTGAATGAAAAAGGCACTCCCCCTCTTTAGGATTTGTTGGTTCTTCTGGTTGAATTCCCGCGGTTGTGACAATAGCAATGGGGTCTGCGTCAATGATCTGTCCTTTAACACTATTTTTAGAATCAGATTCTGAATCGGGGTTCGGCTCCTTGTCTTTGATCTCAGCCACCAATGACTGTTTTGAGTGACAATCATCAGTGTTGTGCTAGGGGATTTTATGGAAATCACACCATTTTTCGGTGTCCTTCTTTGTCTTCCTGTGACCCTTCTTTTCCTGTTGCTTGGATTGGTTTTCGAGAGACTATATTTTAGGGCCGTCTTTGTCATACTTTGGTTGTTGGTGATTGGCAGACCCGAGCTCTTGTTTATTTTGGTGCTTAAATTTCTGCTTTATTTTAACAGCCTATTGATAAGCAGCACTGAGTGATTAGATGTCTAGAAAATCCATTTTAGTTTGGATGTATCTGTGTAGAGCCCCACGGTATTTGAGAACCAAATGTCATTCGGAGTCTTTGATACCTAGCTTGGTGTGCAAGGTATGGAAGGTATTAGTGAACTCTCGAACTGCTTGGACCCTCTCTTGCCACAGTGTGGTCTATCTCATGTACTGGTCCTGATAGTTGCCAACAGGGTAATACTATTCCTGTACCGCATCCGCAAAAAAATCCCAAGTGGGCTCGGCCCCATATATTCCAGACTCTTTGGAACTTTGCTCCCTGTAATTTTCCCACCAATGTTTGAAATGGGGGAGATATTTAAGGAGTGTGAAGGTGATCTCTCTCTGTCGAAAAAATTATGAACAAAGAAATAACCTTCTAGCAGATTTAACCATTTTTCTAGGGCTTCTGCATCTATTTGTCCTTCAAATACAGGAATATCAAAATTGACCTGTACCTTAAAAGGCAAGGTGCCTCCAAATTTTCCACTTGATGAAGATTCTCTTGATGCTATGTGGAGGTGTTGAAGGATGTGAGAAAAATTCTCCATCATTTCGTCCCTCTATCAGGTGAGAGCTTGCTCAAGCAACAGACTGATAGGATCATCTGCTCTGTCATTTTTCTTTTCTTCCGCCATTGATGGTTTCTTGGGTGTGCGAGAGAGATTGTATTCAAGAGAGACAAGATCGAGACCCAACTTGATATACTCATACCTCGTTGGGGACATGCACTGAAAAAAACCGAACAAGAACAACCTGCTCTGATACCATTGATCCGGATTATTTTCGGCATGAAATGAGAGCGGAGATATAATAAATAAATTCACAGAGATATTGCATATATTCAATAATATAAAATAAATGTATCAGATATGCAACCATAAACACATATATACAATAATACATGATTTCTATTAATCAAAGAAATGTACAGAGACTGTAAAAATATAGAGTGAAAGACTTGCTAGAATGGTGGCAACTTATCTCTGAGAAGAGATGTGACGGCTACTCGCATTTGCAAGAATATGGTTACAATGAGGCTCTGAAGACATTTTTACAACAAACAGGAATGTCAAAAACCCTAGACATCCAAAAACCTAACCCTAGGAGATGAAGCACCAAAAGTCACGTGGGCCCCGTTTGGGTAAGTTAGTACATCAACTTCATGGGGTCGTAACTTTTGCATACGATCTTCGTTTTAGGTGTATGATCGCTAGTTGGAAAGGTATAGTTGAGGAGATTCATTTTGTGGGATCAATAATGCCTACAACTATCGTTTAGAACCTCGATCTCAAAAAACCTTCATTTGGGCCCTCAAAATGGCCCCAGAAGTTAAAAACTGCTAAAAATAGTAAATTGCCAAAATTGCCAGAAAACTGTTTTGAGCCAGTCGGAAAAGGTGGGTGGCCACTGATATCCACATGGATCACTTACCTTTGGAAACATCATGCTGTATATGAGTCTATACCTCGCAATGTTATTATTATTTTGGGCATAAAATTGTACATGATACCAGAGGCAGCTCCGCCTACTTCCATTTCTTTGATCTCCACTAAAAAATGTAGGAAGGTCATCTTCTAGACCAAGAAATTTTTCTTCTTTATGATTCACTCTCAAAGTGAATATAAGGTCGCAGCCACATCCATGGCCTCCACACAGGGCCTCTCCATGAAGCATAAGAAGGTGGACGAGGTCATGGAGGAATACAAATACATATTCTCCTCACCCACTGGGGTACCTCTACACTTTCAGGTCAATCATTCAATCAATCTGACCCCCGATGTACCTCTACCCAATGGGATAGTCTAACATCGCTCATTTATGGAAAATGAGAAAATCAAGCATCATATCGAAGAGCTTCTCGAAAATGGGCACATGTGACCAAGCTCCTCACCCCACAGAAGCCCAATTATATTTTTGCAGAATAAAGACAAGACCTGGTGAATCTGCATTGATTACAGGGCCCTAAACAAAATCACTGTAAAAAAATGGTACCCAATTCCTTGAATTGATGACCTTCTTGACCAACTCAAGGGATCCAAGTACTTCAGTAAGATTGACTTAAAGTCAATATACCACTAGGTCCCAATAGAACAAATTGATGTATGGAAGATTGCTTTCAAGTCCAATGAGGGTCTTTTTGAATGGTTGGTCATGCCCTTTGGTTTGATGAACACCCCTTCCACTTTAATGAGGTTGATGGATGATATCTTGCGACCTTTCACCAATTCTTGTGTGGTGGTATATCAGGATGATATCCTCATCTTCAACAAGCATTGGGTGGAACACTTGTAACATATTCAACAGGTCCTTCACACTCTGCTATAACACAAGCTATATGTTAACTTGGAAAAATGCTCCTTCGAGATGAATAGAGTATGATACCTAGGCTATATTTTTTATGATCATGGTGTGAATGTGGATCCAACCAAGATCCAGGTCATTCATGACTGCCCAACCTCGACCACACTAAGCGAGCTTCAGAGTTTCTTGGGACTTGCAAATTTCTATCATAGGTTTGTGTTGGGATTCTCCCATATCAATGGGTCCTCAACCAAGTGACCAAGGGTGGTGGTAAAGAAAAGTTTGTGTGGGGAAAATTGCAATAGAAAGAATTCTATGATCTGAAACATCGCTTGTTATCATCCCCAATTCTCTCATTACCTGATCTGCAACAACCTTTTGAGATTGAGACAGATGCTTCTGATTATGTTGCGGGCATAGTTGTCACTCATCATGGTCATCTAGTGGTCTATCATAGTGAGACACTATTATATGTACTTTATAAGTACCCCACTTATGAAAAATAAATGTATTCCATTGTACAAGCCCACTTCCAATAGAAGCATGTTGGCCCTTGACCAATTTTTGGAGAATCTTGGTTGTTTTTGACCATTTTTTGGGACTTCGATAGGATGGTCGAAGACAAAGCACCTAGGCGAAATGAATATCGTGCGATATTGCTTCCTTTTGTGGTATTTTTTGGTTATTAGGGTTTATGTAATGGGTATGGGATGTCGTCCCATGGGTTTACCCATGTTTAGGCCTCTTTTGTAATGTATAAATAAGTAGATAGGAATTAGAGTGAGAGGTCTGTCAAAGATCGGCTTTGTGTAAGAAGATGTGAAAGAGTGCTAAGTGTGAGACTTATGTGAAGGATTTTGTGCATACTGTATGTTAAGACTTGCAGAGCTAAGTGAAAGTGATTGTAAGAAGGCTCTGTGCCTTGATCTAAGTCGGGGAGGGAGGATCTGGTGAGGTGCACGCAGATCTCTTGTCCTATGCGGAGTTGGCTGTGTGGCTCTGTGCTTGTAAAGACTATTGACAGAGACTAATAAAGAAGAGAAGAGTTGGTGGACGTAGCCCCACATAGGGGTGAACCACATATATCCTGTGTTATTATGCTTTGTGCTATACTGTTCATGTATTTTCTTAGTGCACTATTCTTGATGTATGATATATAGATCTATGAATGCTGAGTGCTTATTATGTGAATGAATGTTAGATCTGAGATTATGCTAAGTGCTTGGAAGTGTTAGATCTGTTTACTACTGTGTTTATCTACTATTAGAGTTAATCTGCGAAATGAATGAGACTCATAACTTGATGCATGTTATTGGCTAAGTTCTCTGTTAAGTATTGTGATCACATATCTGTTTCCCAGCTAGGTTGTAGACACCTGAGTCCTACAACCCCCCCTAACTCTACCTCGGGTGAGACTTCATCTACTTTAGAGGTGTTGATGAAAGGGATGGTAGTTAGGATTTTGTTGGTGCACTATTGAAACGTTGAACCCTGGGTCTGCCCCTATTCCAACAAATGGTTCCATTACCGGGACCTAAAACTGTGATTGCCAAGAACTGAGGAAAAGATAAAACTATGTGCGTTGATCTTCCATTGTAATGCGTAGTATTATACTTGATTTGCGAAGCTCTGTGCTAAGAAAGGAACTAGATCTGAAGAAAAGAGGTAAGATATTTAAGCTTTGTGCTCTGGTAAAGGTAAGATAAGTGGAAATTTTTACTTCGAAAGTATGAATCTAAGTATGTTTGATAGATTTTGTCCTAGCCTGAAAACTAGGGCACAACTAGAAGAAAGAATATTTAATATGAATAGATTTGATAAAGTTAGTGAAATACATGTTATTCCTATGCATAGAAAGAATTTTTGGACTAATAAGTGGATGCAGGGTCCTAGAAAGAATTTTTGCAGATTGCAGGTCCATCACTATGATCCCAGTGCGCAGTACATGAAAGGTTGGGGATCGTTTAAGAGAAAGAGAGGATTGAAACTATGTTATAATTGTAGAAGACCAGGACAACTTGCTAAGGAATGCCCTGGTATAGGTCTTATTTGTCTTTGTTGTAAAGTTATTGATCATGAGGTTTTGGATTGCCCTAGAATGATTTCTAAATTTGAAAAGATGAACATGAGACAAGAAAACTATGAATAAGGTCAAGAAACTAAGGATATGTTAGAGAACTAGAAAGAATCAGAGACTCTATTACTATAGATGAAATAAACCATGAACGATCATAAAGATGACAACCTATCAGAGATCTTGAAATAAAAATAACAAATAGAGACAAGAATAGGAGACTTCAACATAGATTGTATTCTGGATGAAGAAGCATAGGTGAATATTATGCCAGAGAGTACTTGGGAAATTTTGGGAAAGCCTGCTATGATTCCTTCATTAGGAGGGATAGGGTTGTTTAAAGGAAAGATGATAACCCTATGTGGAATACTTACTCATGTACCTATGATAGCCCATGGAGCATCGACTGAAGAATAATTTGAGGTCATTAAGTTTGTTGATAATAACACTCCTTTTGCTCTTATGTTAGGAAAACCCTGGGTTGAGAAAGATCAAATCCAAAGGAAAGAAGAAGAGGAAGCCATAGAACAGAAAAAGCAAGAATTAAGGGTCTTCAAAGCCAAGAAAATAGAGAAACTAGTACAATAATAGGAGGACCAGTCAAAGCAGTAGAAGGATGCTGAGGTTGAAAGAACACAAGGAGACTTACATAACCTATCCATGCAGGAGAGAAGAGCAGCTACACCAAAATTAGTAAGAGAAGAAGTATCACATTTGAACCCTGTGAAAAACATCAACAGTGCGAAGTTACTATGATAAGAAAATATAAGAATAGAAATGGAAAGAGGAATCCAGAGACTCAGATCACAGGAAAGAAGGAAAGAAATCTCAGTTAGAAGAAAGCAAAGTTACAAAAATTGTAGGAGGTTCCAGAGAGGACTTCGCAGAAGGAAGGCTTGCAGAATTTGAACCTCACCAGAATAGCAGAACAACGCAGAATGACACTTCACCATGATGAAGCAATATGACTGTTGGAGGTGTCTCGAACATTAGAATGACACTCTAGAACGGTCCGAAACATATTTATTATTAGAAAGATCGCCATTGGACCATTGGGACAGCGCCACAACGGATGGAATCGTATTGATTGAGGAAATTCGACCCGTTGAAGGAATCCATTACGACATTGTCTATTTAGTCCATCACATGTCTCACCAGGGACACTTTTGCAAACTGAGATATTTGAGCCCACAAAGAGTTGACTTCTATCGCATTGTGCATTTGAGACCTCACCATCCACTTTGCTTACCTTGAGTGTTTGTCTACCTACCTAAGATTTCCGATCACAAGTGTGTATGTCAGGCGAACACAATGCAATAGAGAAGTGTATGGAGGAGATCATGATAGACCTTATGACTGAGAAGGTCATGTCCACAGGAGAATTGTCCTTATCGATGAGAGGATTACAAGCATTCCCATTGACTGGATGTCAATATGGGCCATTCCGAACCGCGACCGAGAAGAGAAGCAAGCACCATGATGAATTGGCGAATGCGAAGCTCATCCCGTCAATTTTGATCGACTAAATCCCGCCTCTGGATGGCACAGTTAGTCGTGACAGTGTCCTGATATATTTTGAGTACACACTCATCATGACATACCTCCTGAAGGGGATACGTGTAGTAGGATCACAGATGGGATTGATCCCTGATCTTAAGATCAGTGACTTTAACCTAGGAGACAAGAAAAATTATGCGTTGCTCGCACCACATAGGTACTTGACCAAGATGACTAGAAGGAAGCTGAAGATAGTCCCCCATCCATGGACTAAGAAAATCACATAGTCCACCATTCTAAACTTCATGAATATAATCCACTTTGGTAGACATCAGGAGGTTAACGCCTATGTTAAACACCTCCTGTTGTGCTTCCATAGAGGTTACCTGTGGTTAGATAGGCACGTGCCTGTGGATCCGATGTTGATCCACATGATCAGTGGACTAAGCATGAAGGGACCAGACCCTCATAAATTCTACCCAGGGAAGGCTGCAGATCATGCCCTGGCGCAACGAATCAAGGAAACCTATGACGATGTGGAGAAGGGGAAGCGGGGCTACAATGTAGTCTCCATCCAATATGGTGTAGTGCGCCTAACTTGCCAGTTGATCATTGGTAAGATTTTTAGAAAGAACAGACCGACGTAGGTCATGGGGTTCATCATCGACCTTAGAGGAAAGTGCGTTAAAGGGATGAAGATGAACTGGGTGAGCTACCTCATCATCCAGTTGGAGCAGGATTTTTGTGAAGTGTAGGACCAAGGCTACGAGTTTCACTTCAGTTGGTTGCTGATTCTCTTTACCTTTGTCACTTGGGAGATGTCGGAGGGAGCGACCTTCCCTGAAGTCAAGCCATCCAAACCACTAGCCATGAGGTTCACCACCTTGTGGTATTCAAGTGATATGGCAAAGCAGTGGTAGTCGAACGATATCTTCCACACATACTACCTACATCTCACGCGGGCCATTGAATCTTTCCCTCGAATGATGCCAAATACACTCCATCGGTTTAGGCCACTCGCGAAGTTCTGCGCAGACCACCACTTCGAATATATCACTGCGCATGGGGATGAAAGAAAGGAGGAGTTGAAGTCGTATTATAAATTGACTGAGGAAGATATGGAGGATATAACCAAGGAATGGCCTGTGGAATTCCTTGTACCAGTTGGAGATGCAGAGCTATCCAACCTCGACATCATCAGAATTCCTTTGGTCACCTGAGAAGAGTATGATGGACCAAGCAGTGCAAGGAAGAAGAAGAAAAAGTTAGAAGTGTAGGAGATAAACAACGCATCAGAGGAAACTGCTCCATACTCACCTGGAGAAGGAGAAGGCGACGAAGTAATCCAAGAGAAGTAAGGTGAAGAAGACAAGAAGGAAAATGGCGAAGTAACACCATCGAAGGACCTCCTTATAGAGGCCTAGACATCGAAGAAAAAGAAGGTTTCTCCAAAGAAACCCTTAGCACGGAAGAAGTCATGAGAAAACAAGTTGTAGTCATAGACTGTACTCACTGTGGATGATATTGACCTCATCATCGCAATTGTATCAGATACCTTGAAGGATATTTTTCAATGAAACGAAGCAAAGCAGGAGGCAATGTATGACAGGATCGAGGCAGAGCTAAAAGGGGTCCAACAAGCTCTCTATTTGAGTCGCACAGTGTCTACTGCGCTGTTGTCATCAGGGGGTATAGAAGTGGGAGATGATCCTGCCCAACTACATAGATTAGCAGATGCGATAGAGGCTTGCCTTCGTCGAGCATAGGAGGTAAAAGAGAAGGACACAGAAGCCTTGAAGCAAGCACAGGAAGAATCCCTAGAGCAACTTCAGGTTGCACAACAACAGAAATATGATCTCCGAGGAAAGTTTGAAGAGGACAGAGAGTAGATCCAAAGAGAGAAATATCAGTTGCTCGCGGAGAAGATTGGAGTTAGAGAAGCAATAACTAGAGAACTTCACTCTGTATTGGGCTTGGCCCAGATGGAAGTAGAGACAACTAAGAGCCAAGTGGGGAAGCTCATCGAAGCCATTCAACAGCTTCAAGCAAGAGTAGCAGAGCTGGAACTGCAAGCAGTACTGAGCACTCCACAGGAAGTGCGAGATCAGAGGGAAGAAACTGCCAAGAGTGCATTTGAAAGAATCAAGGCATTAGATTTAGAATGCAAGAAACTCAGTGACTGAAGTGCACAGACCTATGAGTGCCTTGCAGAAGACTTGGAACTAAAGATATTGGAGGAACAACTCCAAGAGGCAAAGAAACATGCGTCTACAGTACAAGCGCAACTGAAGTAGATTATGGCTGTTGAAAAGATGAAAACATCACAGGAGTAGTGCGCAGTTCAGCAACAAGTCAATGCCATCGAGAGTAGAGTCATGGAAGTGACCCAGATACTCCAGCCGGTGTAGAATGAATCCTGCACCCTTTTCGAAGAGATTGAGGGACAAGGATCACAACTAGAACAAGTGGTCACCGTGGTGGTGTTGGAAGATTGGTTGTCATTGATGTCAACCCTAGTCATGGGTTTTGGACTGCAAGATTGATGAAGGTATTTGGACATGAAGGAAAATGCACATGCAGATACAACACCCATGGATGGATAGTATACATCATGTTGTTTCTGGTGGTATGTGGCACATCACGTGGATCCTCATGGTTGAGTAGAAATTAATTTTTGAAGATGACAAAGTGAATTGAAGAAGGAAGTACATGTAGGCCCTGAAAACAATTAAAGAAAAGAATTACAAAATAAGAAAGTGTCAGGTCGGCCCTAATGTTAAAAGGAAGTGACATAAATGGTATAAATAAACATCATTATACATTCATTTGATACAAGT
>ML776685.1:906302-925904 GCA_009831015.1 Picea engelmannii | reverse complement strand
CTTGGAGGTTTATCCCTCCCTTTACATTTGGCAGCTGTAGCTACCTTTGGAAGTCATTACTTCCCTTGAACAATAACTATTGAGTATTTCTCATATATTGTGCATGGTGTATTGTGGTGTATTGGTGTAACTCTTATACTATTGTTCATTGCTCATTGGATATAGTTGAATGGATTAAGTATAAGTTGAAAAAGGTTTTAATTTGTACTTGATACTGATTCACCCCCCTCTCAGTATCAACAATTGGTATCAGAGTGGGTTACCTTCAGTATAGTTTAACCAGTGGAAGGAAGATCCTAAGAAGAAAAGGAAGACAAAATTCCAAATGGGATTCCACCATTTGATAGAAGCAATTTTGAATACTAGAGTAATAGAATGAAAACTTACTTAAAAGATCTTGGGGCATATGTTTGGTTCTTAGTTGCTTCAGGATACAATTCTTTGAAGAAACCAAAGACTGCAACTCAGAAGGAAGCAAAAAGGAACAACAAATTGGAAATAAATACCATCCTGGATGGATTGACAGATTCAGTGAAATCCAAGGTGGGATCATGTGCATCATCAAAATAGCTTTGGGACAAGCTACAAGACCATTATGTAAGGGGAGATGCAGAAGAAGAAGAAGAATAAGAAGAAGAAGAAGAAGAAGAAGTTGAAGCAAATTACAACATCTCAGATTTCAAAAAAGAAAATAGAGGTCAATTCTTTTGCTTTAATTGTGAAGGAGTAGGTCATGTTGAATTTGAATGTCCTCATCCAAGGATTGAAAGAAATGACACTGAAGAAGAAAATTCCAATGAAGAAGAAGAAAATCATGAAGAAAAAAATATTCAACAAGAAGATGAGAATCTTAAAAAATTGAAGCATGTTGAGATTGAAAATAGTAAGCTCAAAGACACACAAAGAAAACTAAGAAGTGAATTGGGTAGTTGTGAAAAGACAGTTGTAATGTTGAAGAAACAATTAGAAGACTTTGAGAAACTAAGAGAAGAATCCATTTCCTTGAAAACTCTACTCGAAGAAGAAAGAAGAATAGGAGAAGTAAGGAATGTCCAAATGATGAAGAAAGAAGAAGATTGTGAGAAACTTGAACAAGAAGTTGTCTCATTGAGGAAGAGCTTAAGAAAACCTCAAGTGCCAAAAGACTTAACACATCTTGGATGCATGGGTGAAACTTCATACAAAGAAGATGCAAATACCAACAAGAAGGTTGAACAAAGAGCTATACAAACAGTTGATGAGAAGTGGACCAGGATACCAGAAAGAAGGAATGATTACAAAAGAAATGAATATCCAAGAAGACCTCCTACCTTCAGGAATCAAAGAAGCTTCAATCAATATGAAGGAAACTACAGAAGAATAGATCATGAACCCAGATGGACTACATCACAAATAATCCCACTTACTCCAAGGTATCAAAATTTCTTTCTTGGTCATTGTTGTACTTGCAAAATTTTTGGACATAAGGCAATTAATTGCAGAATCAATGAAAGGAACACATATGCAAGAAACATGAATGGTGTAAATAGAATATATGAAAATAATAATGGAATTGTCAACATAAGTTATAATTCATTTTCCCCATTGATGGACAAAAATATTGCATGCTACAAATGTAATTATCTTGGTCACAAAGCATGAGATTGCAGATATATGAATGAAGATGTCCCTATGCCAACCACAGTATGGCAAAGGAAAGAGATTCCAAACAATGAATATTGTCGAATATCATTGACCACTGAAGAATGTAAAGAAGAAGATGAATGGTACATAAGCAGTGGATGTTCTTCACACATGACTGGGGATCAAGAAAAATTCATCAGCTTGAAGAGAAAGGGTGGCAATGTTGCATTTGGAGATGACTCATCTGCCAAAATACTTGGAGAAGGTGCAGTAGAGCTTGGAATAAAAAATGTAAAAGCAAAGAATGTTCTATTGGTTGAAGACTTGAATCATAATCTACTAAGTGTTAGTAAAATGTGTGATCAAGGATACACTCTTACGTTTGATTCCCGAAAATGTAAAATCAGAGAAAATAACTTAGGAAGATTGGTTGCAACTGCAACAAGAAGACCAAACAACATATACATCCTAGACATGAATAAGAGAGAGAAGACAGAAGCCACACAAAAGGATTCCAAGGAAGAAAAAGTCCCAAAGACCAAAAATAAGAATGAAGTATTATTGAGTGCCACATGTTTAGGGGGAGCAACCCCAAAGAAGAAGGTTACCTTTTGCCATTAAACTCAGGGGGAGAAGCCATACCCTTTTCCATTGATGTGAAAGGGGGAGAGAAATTGGGATCATGATGATAGGGGGAGCATGAATGTTGCCATCAATGACAAAGGGGGAGATTGTTGGAAGATTGGTTTTTGTCATTGATGTCAACCCTAGTCATGGGTTTTGGACCGCAAGATTGATGAAGGTATTTTGACATGAAGGAAAATGCACATGTAGATACAACACACATGGATGGATAGTGTAAATTATGTTGTTTCCAGTGGTATGTGGCACGTCACGTGGATCCTCATGGTTGAGGAGAAATGAATTTTTGAAGATGACAAAGTGAATTGAAGAAGGAAGTACATGTAGGCCCTGAAGATAATTAAAGAAAATATTTACAAAATAAAAAGGTGTCAGGTCGGACCTAATGTTAAAAGGAAGTGACATAAATGGTATAAATAAACATCATTATACATTCATTTGATACAAGTTGAATTTCAGAGGAAATAAGAAGAAAAGAAGGCCGGATTTCAGGGGAGGATGAAGTATTTTGGTGATTTGTTCTAAGGTATGTTATTTTCAGGTCATCTTGCCATTTTTTCTATAAATTTTTCTATAGAACGATTCAGATGGTGAAATCGCTATGGTATTGATAAGACATATCAAGGTACCTCTGGTAAAAATTTCAGCTCTTGATTCGCTATACTTATGGAGATACACTCTGTGGAAGATAGGGTTTCTGACCCGTCCTGAAGCTAGTCAATAAACAGGTGTTCCGGGTAAAACAATCATAACTTCTTCATATAGAATCCAAATTAAGTGGGACCACTTCCATTGGAAATATTACGGATTTGTGTTTCTTTTTTGTGAGTTTCAGAATCAGAATTTAAATATTGAGCACGGGGCATGTTGTACAAGTTGTGTCTTCTGAATAGACCAAAATTGAATAAAGTCTACCATTCTTTCTATAACCTCTTTTTGGGGAGGATTCAAGGAGTGAAAATTGGAGGAGTTTCAGAGAATACATTGAGTAATATTATCTATAGGATCAGAGTACTCCAATAATTGAAGAATTGCAGAAATTGAAGAAGTCTCAGAAAGCATTATCAGGTTCTATGCGATGATTGGTTGATGGTGATGATTTAATGTAAAGTTTTATTATCTCTCATATATTCTTGGGTGGAAGGAAGGGGCAAGGATGGAGAGTTCAAATATATTTTGATATTGGAGTATTGTATCTTCCTCTTGGAGGTTTATCCCTACCTTTACATTTGGCAGCTGTAGCTACCTTTGGAAGTCATTACTTCCCTTGAACAATAACTATTGAGTATTTCTCATATATTGTGCATTGTGTATTGTGGTGTATTGGTGTAACTCTTATACTATTGTTCATTTCTCATTGGATATAGTTGAATGGTTTAAGTATAAGTTGAAAAAGTTTTTAATTGTACTTGATACTGATTCACCCCCCTCTTAGTATCAATAGGTGGAACAACTCTTGGAAGGTCGTGTCACCGCGAAAGTCATCCAGAAGTTTGCTGAGAAGGAGGCTTTGGTGAAGCAGCAAGTCGAGGCAGCTTGAGCCAAGCTCGATGCCTTCAAAGTGGTATTACCTAGATCATAGCGACTTGGGATGATTCATAGGTGAGTGTTGGGGGCCTGTTGGCCCTTGACCAAGTTTTGGAGAACCTTGGTCGTGTTTGACCATTTTTTGTTACTTTGACAGGCTGGTCGAAGACAGAGCACCCAAGTGAAGTGAAGATCATGGGATATCTCCCCATTTTGTGGGATTTTTGGGTTATTAGGGTTTATGTAATAGGTATGGAATGTCGGACCATGGGTTTACCCATGTTTAGGACTCTTTTGTAATGTATAAATAAGTATATAGGACTTAGAGTGAGAGGTTTGTCTAAGATTGGCTTTGTGTAAGAAGATGTGAAAGAGTGCTAAGTGCGAGACTTATGTGAAGGATTTTGTGCATACTATATGTTAATACTTGCAGAGCTAAGTGAAAGTGATTGTAATAAGGCTTTGTGCCTTGATCTAACTTGGGGAAGGAGGATCTGGCAAGGTGCGCGCAGATCTCCTGTCCTATGCGGAGTTGGCTTTGTGGCTCTATGCTTGTAACAACGCTTGAAGGAGACTAATAAATAAGAGAAGAGTTGGTGGACGTAGCCCCACACGGGGGTGAACCACGTATATCCTGTGTTATTATGCTTTGTGCTATACTGTTCATGTATTTTCTTAGTGCACTATTCTTGATGTATGATATATAGAGCTATGAATTGTGAGTGATTATTATGTGAATGAATGTTAGATCTGAGATTATGCTAAGTTCTTGGAAGTGTTAGATCTGTTTACTACTTTGCTGATCTAGTATTAGGGTTAATCTGTGAAGTGAATGAGACTCACAACTTGATGCATTTTATTGGCTAAGTGCTCTGTTAAGTATTGTGATCATAGATCTGTGTCCCAGCTAGGTTGTAGATACCTGAGTCCCGCAACCCCCCCTTCCTCTACCTTGAGTGAGACTTCATCTTCTTTGCAAGTGTTTCCAAAAGGGCCGGTAGTTAGGGTTTTGTTGGTGTGTTGTTGAAGCGTTGAACCTTGGGTCTGCCCCTGTGCCAACAAATGGTTCCATTGCCAGGACCTAAAACTGTGATTGCCGGGAACTGAGGAAAAGAGAAAGCTCTGTGCGTAGATCTGCCGCTGTAGTGCATAGTATTCTACTTGATTTGCGAAGTTTTGTTCTAAGAAAGGAACCAGATCTGAAGAAAAGAGGTAAGATATTTAAGCTTTGTGCTTTGGTAAAGGTAAGATAAGTGGAAATTTTTACTTCGAAAGTATGAATCTAAGTTTGTTTGATAGATTTTGTCCTAGCCGAAAAACTATGGCACAACTAGAAGAAATAAGATTTGATATGAATAGATTTGATAAAGTTAGTGAAATATATGTTATTCCTATGCATAGAAAGAATTTTTTGACTAATAAGTGGATGTAAGGTCCTAGAATTTTTTTTTGCAGATTGCAGGTCCATCACTGTGATCCCAGTGTGCAGTACAGGAAAGGTTGGGATCGTTTAAGAGAAAGAGAGGATTTACAATATGTTATAATTGCATAAGACCAGGACATATTGCTAAGGAATTCCCTGGTATAGGTCCTATTTTTCTTTGTTGTAAAGCTATTGATCATGAGGTTTTGGATTGCCCTAGAATGATTTCTAAAGTTGAAAAGATGAACATGAGACAAAAAAACTAGGAAGAAGGTCAAGAAACTAAGGAAATGTTAGAGAACTAGAAAGAATCAGAGACTCTACTACTACAGATGAAAGAAACCATGAACGATCATAAAGATGACAATTTATCAGATATCTTGAAAGAAAAACAACAAATAGAGACGAGAATAGGAGACTTCGACATAGACTGTATTCTAGATGAAGAAACATAGGTGAATATTATGCCAGGGAGTACTTGGGAAATTTTGGGAAAGCCTGCTATGATTCCTTCATTAGGAGGGATAGGATTGTTTAAAGGAAATATGATAACCCTATGTGGAAGACTTACTCATGTATCTATGATATCCCATGGAGCATCGACTGAAGAAGAATTTGAGGTCATTAAGTTTGTTGAGAATAACACTCCTTTTTCTCTTATGTTAGGAAAAGCCTGGGTTGAGAAAGATTAGATCTGAAGGAAAGAAGAAGAGGAAGCCATAGAACAGAAAAAACAAGAATTAAGGGTCTTCAAAGCCAAGAAAATATAGCAACTAGTACAAGAATAGGAGGACCAGTCGAAGCATCAGAAGGATGCCGATGTTGAAATAAAAAAAGGAGACTTAAAGAACCTATCCATGCAGGAGAGAAGAGCACCTACACCCGAATTAGTAAGAGAATAAGTATCACATTTGAACCCTATGAAAGAAAATCAATAGTGCGAAGTTACTATCATAAGAAAAGATAAGAATAGAAATGGAAAGAGGAATCTAGAGACTCAGATCACAAGAAAGAAGGCAAGAAAGCTCAGTAAGAAGAAAGCAAAGTTAGAAAAATTGTAGGAGGTTCCAAAGAGGACTTCGCAGAAGGAAGGCTTGCAGAATTTGAACCTCGCTGGAATAGCAGAACAATGTAGAGTGGAACTTCGCCACGACGAAGCAATATGACCATTGGAGGCATCTCGACCATTAGAAAGATGCTCCAGAACGATCCGAAACGTAGTTATTTCCGAAAATATCACCATTGGACTGTTGGGACCATGCCACAATGGATGGAATCGTATTGATTGAGGAAATTTGACCCATTGAAGGAATCCATTATGATGTTGTCTATTTAGTCCGTCGCATGTCTCACCAGGGACACTTTTGCAAACTGATATATTCGATCCTGCAAAGAGTTGATTGCTATCGCGCTGTGAATTTGAGACCTCACCATCTGCTTTTCTTACCTTGAGTGTTTGTCTCCCTACCTGAGATATCTGATCATGAGTGTGTATGACAAGCGAACATAATGCAGTAGAGAAGTCTATGGAGGAGATCATGATAGACCTTATGACTAAGAAGGTCACATCCACAGGAGAACATGCCTCATCGACGAGAGGATTGCAAACATCCCCATCGACTAGACGTCGATATGGGCCATCCCGAACCACAACCGAGAAGAGAAGCAAGCACCGCGGTGACCTAGGGAATGCGAAGCTCATCCTGTCAGTCTTGATCAACTACATCCCGCCTCTGGCTAATGTGGTTAGTCTTGACAATGTACCAAGAGATTTTGAGTACACACTCATCATGACGTACCTCCCAAAGGGGATACATGTAGTAGGATCACAGATGGGATTGATCCCTGATCTTAAAATCAATGACTTTAACCTGGGAGACAAGAAAAATTATGCATTTATCACACCACATAGGTACTTGACCAAGATGACTGGGAGGAAGCTGAAGATAGTCCCCCATTCATGGAATAAGCAGATCGAGCTGTCCACCATTCTAAACTTGATGAAGATACCCCACTTCGGCAGACATCATGAGGTTAACGCGTGAGTTAAACACCTCCTATCGTGATTCCACGGAGGTTACTTGTGGTTAGATAGGTGCATGACTGTGGATCTAGCGTTGATCCACATGATCATTGGACTAAGCATGCAGGGACTAGACCCTCATAAATTCTACCCAAGGAAGGCTACATATCGCGCCCTGGTGTAGTGAATCAAGGAAACCTACGATGATGTGGAGAGGGGGAAGCGGGGCTACAATGTAGCCTCCATCCAATATGGCACAGTGCACCTAGTTTTCCATTTGATGGTTGGTAATCTTGTCAGAAAGAAAAAACCGATGCAAGTCACGGGGTTCGTCGTCGACCTCATAGGAAATTGTGTTGAAGGGATGCAGATGAACTGGGTGAGCTACCTCGTCAACTAGTTGGAGTAGGATTTCCACAAAGTGTAGGACCAAGGCTATGAGTTTCACTTTAGCTGGTTGTTGATTCTCGTTGCCTTTGTTGTTTGGGAGATGACGGAGGGAGCGACCTTCCCTAAAGTCGATTCATCCAAACCACTAGCCATGAGGTTCACCACCTTGTGGTATTCAAGTGATATGGTGAAGCAGTGGCAGCTAAAGTAGCTTACAACCGTTGAAAATATGAAAATATCACAGGAGTAGTGCGTAGTTTAGCAATAGGTCAATGCCATCCATAGTAGAGTCATGAAAATGACCCAGAGACTCCACCTGGTGTAGGATGAAGCCTACACCCATTTCGAAGATATTGAGGGACAAGGATCACAGCTAGAAAAAGTGGTCACCACGGTGACAACGCTTGGAAGGTTGTGTCACCGAGAAATTCATGCAGAAGCTCACTGAGCAGGAGGCTCTAGTGAAGCAGCAAGTCGAGGCAGCTCGAGCCAAGCTCAAGGCCTTCGAAGCGGTATTACCTAGATCAGAGTTACTCGGGATGATTCACAGGTGAGTGTTGGGGGCCTGCTAGCCCTCGACCAAGATTTGGAGAACCTTGGTTGTGTTTGACGAATTTTTGGGACTTCGACAGGCTGTTCGAAGATGAAGCGCCCAGGTGAAGCGGATATCGTGGTATCTCTCCTCCTTTTGCAGGATTTTTAGGGTATTAGGGTTTATGTAATGGGTATGGGATGTTGGCCCATGGGTTTACCCATGTTTAGGCCTATTTTGTAATGTATAAATAAGTAGATATGACTTAGAGAGAGAGGTATGTCTAAGATTGGCTTTGTGCAAGAAGATGTGAAAGAGTGCTAAGTGCGAGACTTATGTGAAGGCTTTTGTGCATACTATATGTTAAGACTTGCAGAGCTAAGTGCAAGTGATTGTAAGAAGGCTCTATGCCTTGATATAACTCGGGGAAGGAGGATCTGGCGAGGTGTGCACAGATCTCCTGTCCTACGTGGAGTTGGATTTGTGGCTCTTTGCTTGTAAAGACAATTGAAGGAGACTAATAAAGAAGAGAAGAGTTGGTGGACTTAGACTAATAAAGAAGAGAAGAGTTGGTGGACTTAGACTAATAAAGAAGAGAAGAGTTGGTGGACTTGTGCTATACTATTCGTGTATTTGATTAGTGCACTATTCTTGATGTATGATACATAGATTTATGAATGTTGAGTGCTTATTATGTGAATGAATGTTAGATATGAGATTATGCTAAGTTCTTGGAAGTGTTAGATATGTTTACTACTATGCTGATCTACTATTAGGGTTAATATGTGAAGTGAATGAGACTTATAACTTGATGCATGTTATTGGCTAAGTGCTCTGTTAAGTATTGTGATCATAGATCTGTGTCCCAGCTCGGTTGTAGACACCTGAGTCCTACAACCCCCCCTACCTCTACCTCGGGTGAGAGTTCATATACTTCGCAGGTGTTGCTGAAAGGGCCAGTAGTTAGAATTTTTTTGGTGTGTTGTTAAAGCATTGAACCCTCGGTCTACCCCTGTGCCAACAAAGCATGACATTCTCGGGAAGGAGAAAATTATCCACACTAATCAAAAGCCTTTGCAGTTCACGGAGACACAAGGAAAATTGCAAAATAACCGCCATAAAAAGTGGTCCAAATACTTGCAACAGTTTCATCTCAATATCAAATATAATACATGGAGCATAAATCGCATCAATGACTTCCTCAGTCGACCCCCAGTTGCAACATTAACCACAGTGCTCCACTCCTGTGGACATGAGGCCTTAGGGTGGCCCCAACTCTATGAGAGCGATCCTAACTTCACAACCACTTACTAGATGTTGGGTGTAGACACACCTGTCAATGGCTTTCATATTCAGGATGGCCTGCTATGCCATCTAGGCCATTTATGTGTTCCTTGAAGCGAGTGAGCGAAACATATTTGGGAAGCTTGCTACAGTCGGATGACAGGATACTTTGGTGTGGAAAATACAATGGCAGTTCTACAAAATTATTTCTATTGGCCAAAACTTCGACATGAAGACGAAAAGTACATACGGTCTTACACTGCCTGTGCTATTTCCAAACTAGCCATTAAAAAGCAAGGCCTGTACACCCCTCTCCCTATTCCCGATAGGCCTTGGGAATCCATCTCGATGGACTACATGTCTGGCCTTCCTTCAACCAAGTAGGGAAATGACTGTGTTTTTGTGGTGGTTGATTGATTTTCTAAGATGACCATTATGACAGCCTACAAGAAGAGTATCATAGTGGAGGCCACTGCCAAAATCTTCTTCGAACGAGTGTGGGAACATTTTGGGATATGGAAAACCATCAATATAGATCGATACAATAGGTTCCTAAGCACATTTTGGTCTAGCTTCTGGTCACGATTGGACACCAAGCTCACCAAATCCACTACCTTCCACCCCCAAACTGATTTCTAGAAAGAGGTTGTCAATAGGATGATCATCCATATATTGTGCATGTACAACTCTAAGAATACACACAAATGGGATGATAGTCTCCCCTATGTTCAACATAGATATAACAGAGCTCTCCATAGCTCGAATGACCACAACCCCTTTCAGGTGGGGCTAGGATTTCAACCATTGGGTCATTGATGTTGATTTCAACCATTGGGTCCCATTGATGTCTCACTGCTCCTTGCAACCACATAGGAAGAATCTTCCCATGTTCAATCTAAGATTGAAAAATCCACCAATTTTTTTGAAAAGATTCAACACATCCGCCAGCATGTCCATGATATTTTGCAGAAATCCAGTGCTAAGTACAAGATATTCCATGATCAACAATAGGTGCCACACAAGTTTCATATGGGAGACAAGGTTTGGTTGCATTTGTAGAAGGAGCTCCTTATAGGACCCCATCGAAATCTTTGTCTAGTTCGTTATGGTCCTTACACCATCACCAAGGCTGTGGGTGAAAATGATTTTGAGTTAAGTATTCTCCCCTTCATTGGCTTGCACCCAATGTTCAATGTGGACCTCCTTCGACCATACTGTCCACCATTATTAGATACATAAGAGATAGAAAAATAGTTGAAACCGAAAGAGATCAACCATTATTGCATGGAATATGCAACCATTGATCAGATCATGGACACACTAGTTAAGGGAACTTGCTAATAGAGGATCCAACTTTATCGGGTTGTCAAGGAAGGGAAATGCCTACACCAAGGCAAGTGGCTCACCTAGGGCCAATTTCAACAAAAGTTTCCCCATCTGATGTGGGTGTTAGCACCATGATTTTTGTAGCTAGAGTTAGAGGTTCATCCAAAATGTTTTTCAGAGTCATGCCTTGATCTTGGAAAAAATCAAGACTTTCCTAGATGAGTCATAGTTAGTGTGTCAAATTTTATGAGGTTAGTGTCCAAATAAAGAATGGTTTCAAGTTGTCAAGTAGAGGGTTTGGCCATAAGTTGGTAAAAAGAGTGTAAGGTTCATCATGTTTAAGTTGTAAAGGTATACTTTCCTAAGTCTCGAGTCATGTCGAAAAAGTGGGAAATTATGTACCAAGGTCGAATCAAGTGGTTAGGATGAATGTCATGTCAAAAAATATTATGGTTCATCATTACCTAATCATAAGGTTAGAAAAGAAAACCATCATGGCACTCCATATCTTTTGTACCATTGCAAACTTCAAAGGTATACCCGCTACACAAGTTTGTTGTGCAAATCTTTAACTTGTCTTAAAACATCTTGTCGCTATCGATTTTCCATCCCTTTTCATAATTTTGTTCCTTATCCATTCAAGCATAAATATTGGTCACCTTTCATGTTTCTCCATAACCTTCACGACTTGTGCTTCATTCATTGATTTTCCAGTAAGCTCCGAAGCCCTTCTCTACATAAATATTGTTTGCTGCCAGTCGCTACGTAAATTTGCTACTATGTTTTTGTTGTGCATCCTCCATTGCTTTAAATCATTTTTCAAGAGATTTCCTTGGAACCCATTGAAAATTTGATTATGGAACAAGTTTGTTTTTCACACAGTCAACTTTCTTTATTTTGAGCTAAATTATTATTACCTACTCTTGCGCCAAGTTTTCCGTCATTGTTTGTCACTGTGTCGAGTTTCTGTTGTTGTTTATTGCTGCACCGATTTTTTTCGTTATTGTTTACTGCTGCGTCGAGTTTTCCGTTGTGACGATTTTTTTTTCGCTAATTTGTTTGTTGCACAAAGTTTCCTGTTGCTACCTTTTCCTACGCGCCGTGCAAAAGTCACTATCCTCATTCACTGCGCAGAGGTTATTTCTCTTGTTTTTTGTTGGAGGTTACTTTTCCCTTTTTCATTGTGCAGAGGCTATTATAATCTATTGTTGCACACCTAAAATTGACATATATCAACATCATGACAACTCCTCAAAGAAAAATAAAGAATGCAAGAAGCGGGAAAGTTGTGAGGTTTGAACCATGAGAGTTAAAGTTAGTAAACGCAGACCTGACAATCAGAGTGTCCTTTGAACAAGTTGAATGCATAAGATTTTGAGAAAAGGTTCAAGGGTATAAGGCACAACTAACCAAGTAGTTCTCCCTTAACTTTACTGGTGTTAGTGAAACTATTGCAGGGATCACTTTTCAAGTGTCATAGGAAACCATATCAACTGTGACTGAGATTCCTATGCAAGGAGAAAAATGGTTTAAAGGTATTCCATTAGATACTTCATGTTATATTGATTTTATCAAACCTGAATACATAAATCAAAAGATTGGAGCCAACTTTACTTGTTAGGGAATATTTGACAAGGTACATCAATACCACATCAGGATTCTGATGCATTTCACAGGGAGAAGTCCTTTCAACTTACCTTTCTTCCTATGTAGAAGCCTAGGAAAGATGACAAACAATGTTCAAGCCAGAGTTGACCAACCAGAGAATAACCTATTCCATTTTTATTTGATTAAGATGTTTGTGGTTGAGGAGCTTGTAAAGTTAAGCAGGGATTGGAATTATTTCATGATTTCAGAAAGATTCCCCTGGACCCTAAAGGAGATACTCCCTTATCTGTTGAGAAATCAACATTTCATATTTCAGGGGTAAAAGGAGGAGGTGTTTCTGAAAGGGGAAAAGGAAAAGGAAAAGAAATTGAGAATTCATCACTCAATTATCTATCATCCAAGAAAATAAGAAAACTAAGATTCACTGATGAAACTAAGGAGACACAAGCTCCCAACAAACCATGCCCCAGGTCCTCTGCCAAGAGGTTTCCCATACCCACAATTCAGATATAATTTGTTGAATGTAAAACCCAGGATATTGATGAAAAGCAAGTGGAACCATGTGAGGAAGATGAAGATATTTAGGAGGTGAAACAATAACTAAAGAAATATCAACATGTTATAACCCAATTCTATCAGGAGAATAGAGAATTAAGGAGGAAGCTAACAAAAAGAATTCCTGAAGCTCAAGTATCACAAAATAAATCAGGTCAGAGATCTTCTACCTCACCAACACGAGGAGAAAAGAATATAAAATGGCTGAAAAAACAACTAAGAGAAGCTCAAGACGAGATCATTAAACTCAAGGAGGAAAAATGAATATCAGAGGAAGGGATGATGGAACATTTCAAGAAATGCAGACCAACTATTGGTGATGCATATGCAACTCTCTTTGATGCTCAATCGAAATTGAAAAGGAATGCATATTTTTTGAGATAGGTAAGGAGTTTAAAGAGACAAAATTTGTCATTAAGATCTGTCGTGCGAAATCGCTGCATAGATTTCGCAGCCAACATTTGCGCAACATAAACCAGAATTTACTATGCAAAGGTGATAGTGTTGTCCAGTGATACACATGATGATTCATCATAACCATATGGTTGAAATTTTCTTAAGAATCTATGATTGTAAATAACATTTAGGATAGGTTATGATTAAAAAACCAACTTTCCTATTTTTGGTAAATTTTGTAGAGGTTGTTGTTCTCTTTGAAAACAATTAGATCCATAACTCTAGGAGATAGTAGTTTGACTCCTAGAAACTAAGTTTAGATTTAGTTTTCTATATATATGGACTATTTTGATGTAAAAGGGGTGCACAGGTTGAAGTATAGACATTTTGATCCTCAATGTAATTTTCTGAATCTAAAGAAATACAAATGCACAAGTCTTGCATTCCTCAAGAAAAAGATTCTAATGGTGGTGATTTGAAGATTGTACTCTTCTTTGTATGTATTCTTTGTGTACTTATTTTCACCTGCACTTTTATTCTCTTTAAATTGGTAAATTAAAAGTCCAGAATTCATCTAATGGTGCTCTAGACTTAACTGATTTAAATTTTATCTATCTTCTCAACTGAGGTTAGAATTCATCCTTTGTGGTGCTCTGATCCCGTTGTGTGTTTATTTTCTTATTTCACCCTACATGATCAAACTAAACACCGAAGTTCATCACCTTATTTACCCTTTGTTCCTTTGAGGATTTCTATCTACCAAACATTGTTTTCTTTGTTTTTAGGGGTTGACTCGATAGACCTAGAAATACTATCTTTTGTCAGCAAATCTTGAAAAATTATCTCAAAATTCTAAATCTAGCCATCAATTTAAAACAACCTGTCCATCAGAGATCAAGTCTTAGAGAGAGCCCTCTCTAGATTGGAAAGGCTAGTTTCCAGTATTAAAGTTGGTTTGTAGGTTACCTTTGTAGATTGTTTCTTCAACCCAACAATTTACTCAGCGTTAACAGTGGACACTCAACACAATGAATACCATTTCTTCCTAAGGGGGGAGGATTGATCTAGGTGGATATCAGTGGCCACCCACCTATTCCACTGGCTCAAAGAATAATTTTCCATCTTGGTAGTTGTTTTACACTTTTTTGGGTCCTAAACTTCTAGGGCCATTTTGAGGCCTTAAACAATTCTTTTTGGGCACGAAAATGGCCGAATGATAGTAGAAGGTATGTTTGGGCCAAATGGAATGTCTACTTCTCGGTTAGACCTTTCCAACGGGCTATCAAGTGCACCAAACAAAGATTGTATGCAAAAACTACAACCCCAAGAAGTTGGCATACCAACTAACCCCATTGGGGCCCACAAGCCTTTGGCATTTCTTCTCCTAGGGTTTAGTTTTTGAATGTTTATGGTTTCCTCATTGCTTCTCTATGATAAAAATTCCTTTCAGCCTCATTGTAATGCGCTCTGGAAAATGCAATTAGATGTCACATATCTTCTCAAAGATAAGCTACCACCATTTGAGCGTGTTTGTTTCATTCTACATTTTTACAGTTCAACACATTTCATTTATTAATATAAGTCCATTTTCACTGTATCTTTGTTTTTTTGTTATAACTCTGTATTTCATTTCATTCCATTGATAAATACAGATTAGTGTCATTGTACTTTTTCTGTGTAATTTTGATTTGTAGGAACCGTGCACTTGCATCAAGTGATATCATAGTAGGAATGTGTTCCTAGCTTTAGATATAGAAGTGTCCTTGATAGTAGTTGCACTTGACCTATGTGAAGTGGAGACTAGTAATTAGACTTTGTTGGTGTGTGTTTTTGTAGAAGACAAAACAAGAGTTGGTAATTTATGAAATTTCCAATCATTATTTCCATGGGGACAAAACATCCGTGGATGTATAAATGAGTGCTTGAATTAATTTGTGATTGAATACACATATAATAGGGAATAATTGTAGAGAAAGAGAATAAGTTTGTATTGATTCCAATATGGGTTAAATAAACCCTAGTAATGGGAAATTTGATGATGATGGTTGAGAGATGAAGTGATGGTTATTCTAGAGATCCTAGAGAAGACTCCTTTAAATAGTTTTGTAGAAGTGAAGAGATTTAAGAAATTTGTAATTAAAACTATGAAAGAAAAACTAGATTCTTTGGCAGAAATTAAGAAAAATAAATAGCATGTGATTTGGGCTTATGAAGACCAAATATTATTAGGAAGACCTCAAAAGATCGAAGAGATAGATCAAGAAGGATATTATTGGTATTGTCGATGAGGAAGCGAACCATGTCAAGGATGAGAGATCCATTTGAGGTAAATAAGAGACATCGAAACTAGTATATTCTATTGAAGATAGTTTGGTGATCAAATGCTCAATTGAGGAAGAATCATATTATGAATATGTGAAAGAAATACTAGGTGAATTAGTAGAACAAATATTGAAACCAAAATTTCCTTTAGGAAACCATGATAAATCCAATGTGTTATTTGTTGTTTCTATAGGTTTAGATGAAAGTAATGGAAATAGTGACCTTGAAAGTCGAAGAACTATTTGTCAGGTAGAAGTAGAGGATGATGATGAAATACCTAAAATCATAGAACAAGTGAATGTTATAGAGGATAGAGGAGATTCTAGAGAAGATAGCCTTGAAGGTTATGAGAACAATATTGATGACAAAGAACATGTTATTATCAAAAAAGATCCTAGAGTTGTGATTGACCACATAGTTGATGAAGAACCTTATGAAATGGAAAAAGATGGCCATATAAAGCAAGGGAGTAATGGACACATGACAAGTATGAATGATGTGCATAGCATTGATATTTTTGAAAGAATTGAAATGGAACCCATAACTAGGGTAAGTAGAGTTGTTGAGTTGTTTGATAAGATAATACAAGAGAATTGTAAATGTATTTCCATGACAATAAATCAATATTCTATAGACTTGATGAAAGTAGATGAGAACTAAGCATATGTGAATGAAGACCAAGATGTAGAGAAACAAGAAAATCGAGGCATAGAAGAAGATGAAGAATTGTTTCATATAAAAAGAAACAAGGTGGATAAAAGGTGTATGCATGGTCTAGGTAATTCTAAAATTGGAATTCCTGTCAAATATTGTACAAATTTGAAATTGATTGATTGAAAGGCATGGTGCACTCTTTCCAATCAAATTGGATGCTAATGCATAATGTGTTGAAGAAGGATAAGAATGAGTTTTGTACAAGACCATTGAATCATGGGTGAATGTGAKATGGGGACATCAATTAGATATTTGAAYRTTGTTGCAACATTGGATGATTGTTTGTGTATGAGRATTGAATTAAAGAGGAGATAATACATTGCAAGAAATAAAGTACATAAGGAATGGGTTAGAAAGAGAAAGAGGTGAAAAGATTTGTGATGGTTGAACTTATGTGAGTGATGCATGGTTGCAAGATAATAAATAGTGATGAAAGAATCATAATAGAGGTTTATGTGTCTATATTAAAGAGGACATCATTATTGAAGATAATTCATCCAGAAAGAAAAATATTGCAGAAACCACAAAATGTGATGTAGGAAGATGGTGTGTAGGAAACATGTGTTTTCACTTAACCTATTTTTGGTTATGTTTGCAGATCCAATATTATAGATGTGTATTGATACCTATGAAAAAGAAGAAATAGGTCAATGATGATCATGGATCTAGTGAATATAAAGAAGAAAAGAATGCCCATTTTCCCATGCTAAAATATGGAAAGCAAATAATACAATTTTTGGAGACTTGCTTGAGTATGATAGAAGATTGAATTATGAAGGATGGAAGAGATGGTGTGAATACATGCATTAGTATGAGGAACATAATGAAGGATCCCAAATAGTGAATATGACCTTTGACACAATGAATATTACATAACCCTTGAATATTGTTGTGTTGCAAGTGGACAACATATGCAACAAGTATTGAAGTTTGACCATGCAAATTGAAGGTATGCTTGGCTTTGGTTGCAAGATGAAAATGATAATGAATTTGTTGACACAATTAGTATTGAAGATGCGTTAGGATAAGTTGTTGGTCAACCATGTTAGAGAAATTTCTTGTAATTTTTCCATAAAGGATGTATTTCTAGAAGAATTTGAGAGTGAGTTGAAAGTGCATAAGATAATGATTATATTGGGATTKTCCATCATCAAGAAAAGTTGTATAAGGGTTGTCTTGTATCAAGAGAATTTTCCTAAGTAACATCACAAGTTGAGAGGAAGGTACTAATAGGAAGAAGACTAGATGTTATGTCTGAAGGAAAAAATTGTATGTCCAACACAAACAAGGGATTGTGATTGGAAGATTAGGAGGTTGACATGAAATACTTTTCAAAGTATTAAGAAGTTGAATATGGATGCGTTGATGAAAAACAATAAAGAGGAAATTAGGATAAATGAATACTCCATGTTTAGAACTTGAATTGTCTATACATTACAAAGCTACAAGCATAACAAAAATTTAAATGAAGCATTGATATAGTGATGGTGAGGATTGATAATATGTGGGCATTGCAGCTAGTTGTAAGGAGGAAAATGGGGTAGAAGTGAAGTAGATATTATCTATATGGAAGTCATGAAGAAATGCATTGTTTTAATTCTCATGAAAAATCATATTGTTGTATCATGTGAGTATGCAAAGCAACCATTAGTGATGATGTCAAATAACATTGTTGAATATGATACTGCCAAGATGGAAATGCACATGAAGATAGAGATGGTAAGATGTCTATGAGGTTTTCCTATCCTCATAACAAGTTGATAAATATTTTCTTTATAAAGGAAATAGAAGAGTAGAGGAATGAGGAACGATGATTTGATGAAAGCTCCATCAAGAAGAAAGAGCTTAGGTAGGTTGGAGATTGTTTGTATAGGAAAATAAGTAGGAACTAGTTACGTAGAAGATGGAAAGAGAAGATAAATAAATATTTGCATCCAGAGAGTTAGTTATAAGAGGAAGAATGAAGGAAAAACTGACGTTGATATTGTAAAAAGAAGAAACATTGTTGCGAATATAGTGAAAAATTTGTGAGTTTGTCATTAAGATTTCTTAAAAGTTTTCTTACGATTCCCTTAAAAAAATGGATAAAATAAAATATTTTACGTCATGAGTTGTTTTAAAACATATTTTTCGAATTAATTGTTTTTTTTAATATTTGTGTTAATAATTCCTTTAGTCATTGAATTATTGGCTATTTTATGTATTTTTCAAATTTTTGATTTTTTTTTAATCTTCCAAAGAATTGAATTTTTAAAAAAATTTAGTACAAATAATTTAAGGAATTTTTCATAATCCAAAAATTGCACTATTTATATAGTTTTTTTTTCTAAACATAAGGAATATTAAAAAATTAAAAAATAATCCTTACAAACACTATCCATTCAAATAAATTAAAAAATGATACTTAATATTATACATTTTATAATTTTGTCATATTTATTTATTAAAACTATTTTATATATTAAGATTTTTTTGTGTTTGGAAAAAAATAAATAAAAGAGAATCCACCATAATTAAAAATATGTAAGTATTTTAATCATGCCAAATAATTTGTGTACTAAAATATGAAAATTTGTAATTTATTTTATTTATCTCTCTCTCTCTCTCTCTCTTTCTCTCGCTGTTTCTCTCTCTCTCTCTCTCTCTCTCTCTCACACACACACACACACACACACACACACACACACACACACATATATATATATATCAATTCGGACCAATTAATAACAATAACAATGATAATAATATTTATAAAAATAAAATCGGCTTAATAAAATGAAATAACTATTACACGCACCGTTACACGTGTGCGTGTGTAATTTGTTGGATTATTGAATTAAAAAAATAAAATGAAAAATTAATATAATATGGTGATGGTGGTTTATGTCCACTGAGACCAAAATCGGTTTATCGGACCTTAAGAAAAACAAGAGATTACTTGGGTTTATTTAAATTGTTATTTCAATGCTTGAAAAGCATTAAGAGAAGCGTTGCAAGATCACAAAAATTTTGATGTCTTAGAAGGTTAGGAAGGTTGGTATTGTGACAAATATTTGGAAATTGAGATCTAATTTGGGTAGACACATGACATTATAGGAGAAAGTGTTTTTCATCTTCAACCCTCTAGATGTCACAAAGGTGACAAATTCTCTCTTGCCATGGTGTTTTGGGGATTGTCCAATGCCTAGTTTAACTATGCATCTCATGAGAATTACTACTTATTTTAGCAATATTGAT
>ML776685.1:885896-906252 GCA_009831015.1 Picea engelmannii | reverse complement strand
CAAGGTTAGCGTTAACCACCTCCTTATAATATATTAATTTTATTTTATCCTCTAATTCTTTATCACACCATAGATTCTCCTTAAATTTAGCTTGTACAATATTTTTAATATCATCAATATTATGCACAATAACTTCTTTTATTCCGTAGTGATTTAGCCAAGGCTTGGCATCATTATGCCATCCCTGCTTGATCCATTGGTGATTTTGTCTAGAGTCTGAAAGAATTTTTGGGAGCCTCTTGTTATCCATGTTTTTTTATCTTGTTCTTGTACATTAAGTACCTAATCATAGTTTTTCTCTCAATGGGGGAAATGCTTGCTTCGATGAGGAGGATAGGATAGGGTGTATTTCCCTTAATTTTGAGATTATAAGTTATAAATTTCTTTTGGATCTGCTCCATATTTCTCCAGGATTCTCGAGAGATATTTCATCCCCAAACTTCATGATGCAAACCCCCTCCCACTCCTGGAGTCTACACGACCTCCTGGTCTGAGGCTCGTTGATTTTAAGAGCTGAAAACAACTCACAGGCCCTTGCTGAGCCTTCAAAGTAATTACCATAGGCCTAAAGTCTCTTCTTCGAGCGAAAATCCCTTTTTCGGGCGTTCCTATGCACTCGTCGAACCTACCAAATGACTAGAGGCTATGACCACGGGATACAACTCTTGCCTCCACAAGATTCGAGACTTTGGAGCTCCTGGGCTTCAGGAGTTCCCACAAACAACACTGCATTCCTCTCGAACGCCGAAGTGGTGGAGTATCGAACCACTACAAAGATCGACGACTCACAATGTCTGCACAAATCTATGGCTGTGATGGAGTGGGGAGTTCATGCTTTGGCAAGTTGGTCTGCTCCAAACTACAATGCTCCCAGAGAGATGAACTCTGAATATGATTGGACGGATCACATTCTTCCATAGATCAACGACTCCTATGTACTTTGCACTTCCGGGGATTCAGAGGTTTTGGTGGTACCTTTTCTCTAGCCTTTCGGAGGGCTAGACCACCAAACAACCAAAAATATAGATTGAAGGCTCTCGAGCTCTGAGGGATGAAAGGTTCATATCTAGCTTTAGACTCTGGGAGTTCGAGCATTTTAACACTACAACTCCTCACTACCCCTGAACGTCGAAGTAACAGAGGCTCCCTCTTCTTGCCACGTGTCTTCCTTTAGATCGACAACTATGATGAATCCCAACCTTCGAGGCTTCGGCAATCCTTTCTCCTAGTGACCTTTCACTTCTTTCCTCCGGAGTACAGGTTCTCCGGACCTCTAGGTGGGCTGCCATGTGTCTCCCTTCTGATTGATGATCCATATCAACTCTAGACTTAGAGACTCCAGAGAGATTGAAACTTGCTTCCCGCTATTCTCCCGGACCCCTGGTCTTTCAGATCCGACGATCTATTGACACGTGTCCTTTGGAACAGATGATGGCGATTTGATCTGCCTTTGGGACTTCAAGGATCTGTTGATGGGTCCTAGATCCCTTTACTCAACAATAGGAACCAAACCCACCACCGAGGCCCAATTAGACTCTGCAGTGTTTAATAGTGCAATGGTTCTCTAGATCTTGCGATCTGGTCAATTAATCAATGGGCTTTATGTTTTCTTGCAAATGTGTCTCCTTTAGTTTGGACTTCCTCTTTTTTTATTTTCTCTTATGTGGGACCAATGTAAGATTGTAAGCCAGTATAAACCAAATTTTCCACAAAACAAGATTAAGTTTAACTACTGGAGAAGAGGCTGAGCTTGGGATAACCCGCTACTCAAGCATGTAGATGACAATTTTATACCACATGCCTAGTACTAATACGTTAACCGTTTGAGAATCCAATTACTGTCTGAGAAACTAATTATCAGAAAGAAAACACATATGCGATAAGATAATGGCAAGAAAAATAATTCACCTACTCTAATCATCCATCACATAATAACACAACGATTCATCTTCATCATTAAAGAAAACAACAGTAAAACATTGCATCAGATAAATTAACAATATATTTAATAGCTCTTACTCATTACAACATCCATTCATGAGGCGAGATATGAAATAATTCTTCTCCACGTCCAATCACACATGCATTTGATGAAAATATAACTTGTCTTTTGGTCCAGAAGGACTTCTCTATTAAAGGTAGCTCAGAAATAATTCTTAACAAAACCAAAAAAGAAGAGTTTCTTGCAGCAACCATCGACCCTTGACTAATCGGTCGATGCTCTTATTTATAACATAAAATTAACTAAACATAATAGCTAAAGTGCAGTTAAAAAAAGCAAAACTCACCACGTGGCGTTCTATCCTAACATTTTTCCAATAGTCATCTCAAGATATCACTTTGAAAGGGTGACTTTTCTCATACTTTGACCAACTAATGAACAAAACCTCCCAGGTGTGGGTGTATGGAAATTTGTGTTGTTCCATCGAGGCTACATAAATTTCTCTTATCTCTGTTGCATGCACATGATACTTAACTAAACTGGCACTCAACTGTTGCAAGATGGCTTGAGCTTTGATCGAGTGTCCCATAAATCATCGCACATGACCTGACTCTCTTGTGTCAGTCACCTTTGCTATTTCTTCGGCCCATGATGAATCTTTCTCAGTGTGCGATTTGACCGTGTCGTGCAAGTCGTCGACGTCATCGGGTGTGCCGAACATGGGGAGTTTGATATCTTTAATCACTTTGTTGATTTTCTGTCCCTGCTTCTCTTGGATTTCTTGGTGAGGTTACTGATCCATTTTTTCTCAATACTTGGAGGCATCTTTCCTGCCATCGAAATTAAAATCATTTAGAAATTTAGTATAAAACAACCCTTGTCAAAAGATATGTATAAAGTGTAAGCATGAAGAATCCAGACTGGTGCATATTGTAAAGCTTGCTAAACCTGGTTGTTTGATACTTACGTGATCTCTGTAATCCTTCGAATTTCTTGCACCGCTTCTGTTAGTGCCGTCATATTTTCTCTAGTTAGAGTGGGTTACATCCGCATGCCACAGCATGAAATATCAGGTACAAAAAAATATAAGAGTTGAAGTTACGCTAGTGGCCGGTTGGCCCTTGGAGTTGGGAAAGTATGTCAGAGCCAAACATGTGCTGAAAGTACAAGTATAATCCAAAAGAATCGGATCATGTCATAAGGGCAGTCGTTAGGCGCCTCAGGTTGAGGCAAGTTATGCAAACAAAAGTCTCATCATCAAGTGCATCAACCATCATCGGCTCATCATGAAGGTTGGGGAATTGAAAAATTGAGGTGATCATACCACACACCCTTTGCAACTCCTATCAGCTACACCTCACATACCTCAGAACATACTTGTCGTGCGGATGTGCCACATAAGTTTTTTAGTTTTCTTCAAAACATCTCATCACCAGGAATCCAGTGTTCCATGGCATGTTTCCACTCACTTCTCGCTCTGTTATAAATTCTGGATGTCCTGTATGTGTTATACTCACTAGCCGAGCTTGTGCATTATTGGTAATTCTTCTTGCGAGCTCAGTCTGATCAAAATTTCCGATTAGGGCCCTTGTCAAGTTCCTCATGCATAATACAAATACACTATTGCACCATAAGAACTCCTCAAAATGCAAGACGAGGTGTACGAAGTAGACAAAGTACCAGGCTTGAGTCCCAAAACACCTGGAATTTGTTTTTAATCACCGTGGGCATTCCTGAGGCTTCAAAGGGAGATTCCTACCTTTGCGTGGAAACGATGGTATCTCTCGATGCAGAGGCCGAAGTGGAAGAAGTTGTGCCATAAGGACTAAGGTTGGAATACAAAAAATACCTCGGAGAAGGGGGAGGCCAAGGAAAAATAAGGAGGCAGGGGAAAACCAAATACTGATCGAGTCATGTGCAAGGTCGACCGTCGAGATTTTTTTTATGTGTGCCATCTAGATAGAACCTGTCGAAGCCACAAGTCAGGGGAGTGGGAGCATAACGAAGAGGATAGATGCCTCGGGTTCTAACATTCGAGAGCCAACTCAGTAGCTGGAGGAGCCCCAACTCGCCATTGCTAAACTCTACCAGGAAAATAGAGAATTAACACGACAATTGGCAGCAAAGACCCTTGAGGTGTCAGCATCGCAAGGTCCTGAAGGGAAAGTAACATGGCTCAAGAGACAACTTTGGGAAGTGCAAGATACAATTGTGCAGCTGCGCAAAGCAGAAAGGGTGTCAGAAGTACAAAAAATGAAAACATCTCAGGGAGCACGAAGCATCTAGGGAGTAAGCCCGCACGGAGAGGAGACATGATTGACGAGTTCTATTTTTTTTTGTATTCTCAGATGTGGCACAAAATATTGATAGTTTTCCTTTTTTTGAAAATTTTCCCGTTGTTAATGTAAACTCGGCTGATTGTCCAAAAGGGGTAGAAGATGTCTCTTGTATGTAATCTAAGCTCGAAGGGAAACTAATATAAAGTCTTGAAACTTTTGACGAAAGGATTCTGGTTGCAGTGGTTGGATGCATCGTTTCTTCTCTTTGCGTGTATGTCTATTGTGTTCTTCATCAAAATTTTCTTGTAAGTTAGCCCCAAATTTATACTTAGTGGTGCTCAGAGTTACTTTGTATTTTCATTGATATCCTTCTGCGAAAAACCTCCGACGCCGATTGATTTCAACGTACGGTGCTGACGTGGCACTACTGGCTCGGGATACATGGCACCGAAGACCTGGGACTTAGATCACGGGTATTGGTTGAACTTGGGACTTTATTCAAGTTATGCGCTCTAAACTAACCTTGGAAGTGCTGATGCCTGAAAAGTATCGGTGATTGGCGTTCAAAGATAAACCTACCGTGTATTTTCTTGTGCGTTATCGTCCTCAAAACTCCCTCTCTGGAGTGGAACCACTGCTCTCTTCTCTCTCCCAGTTCTTATTTGACAAGTTTTACAGTTTCTAGAGTAAGTGTGAGCATCCTTGAGAAAAGTGGGCCAATAATAACCAGCTCTCAGTATCTTATGAGTGGTGGTGTTTCCTGCAAAATGTCCCCCGACAGGGCCATCATGGAGTTCCCTTAGAACTTTGTCCACATCTTCATGTTCGAGACATCTTAAAATCACCCCATCATAATTGACTCGGAAGAGTACCGAATTTATGAGGTGATATTGTGCGGATTTTAACCTGAGAGCTCTCCTTTCCCTAGGATTAAGATTTTCTGAGCAAGTTCCATGGTGCAAGAGATAAGTCAAATTCTCATACCAAGACTTTGGTCCTGGGGAAGTGTATGAAGCTTCACCACACCATAATGCCATTTCATTCTCCCATCTGATGTCTTCATTTACTTGGTCTCGGGCTTCAGCTGCGAGCTTGCATAACCCTTTCCCTTTAACTAGTTTGGCATGTTTTATATCCAGATCAAATTCTTGAACTACTGCCATTCAGTTCCCTCTTCTTTCTCCCATCTCTTTTTGAGTGAACAAGGATCAGACTGCAGGATGAGGTACGATTACCTTGGTATGGTTCTTGAGGATGTAAGATCGGAAGTGATTTACTGCTTTATATACTGCATAGGCCTGTTTATCTATAGCAGGATAATTGAGTTCGGATCCTTGGAGGTTAGTTCTCATGAAAGACACCGGGGCCTCGTTGTTTTCATCATCCTTCTGAGTCAATACTGTAGCTATCGATTGGTTGGAAGCAAAAGTATAGAGGAAGAAATCTCTGTTAAAGTCAGGGCTTCGTAACACAAGGGCTTGAGATATAGCAATTTTAATATTGTTCATCGTACCACTTAAATTCAACATATTTGTAGATCATTTTTTGTAGTGGTCTGACAGTCTCGGTGAAATTAGGTGTGAATTTTCTTACAAAATTGATTTTCCCGAAGAAGGATTGCATTTTCTTTTTGTTGTGAGGTAACAAGATTTGAGTTATAGCTCTGACTCACTCATGGTCTATATGAATGCTGGCTTGGGATATAATATGACCTAATAGCTTTCCTTCCTCCACACCAAAGATAGTTTTCTTAGGGTTTAAAGATATACTTTATTTTCTACACCTCTCAAAAATTTGGGTTAGGTGTTGGATGTGCTCCTCTCCATTCTTTGAATACACAGTTACATCATCCAGATACACTACCACACACTTGTTGATCAGTCCTTGAAATGCTACGTCCATTTCCCTTTGGAAGGTTTCCCCTGCGTTGGTTAACCCGAAGGGCATTTGTTTGTAAGCGAAAGTTCCCCACTTGGTTCGGAAGGTAGTTTTCAAATGGTCTTCCTCTAATCACACCAGAACTTGGTTGTAACCCGAGAAACCATCCAGTAGAGAGAAAAACTGAGAGCTAGACACGGTCTGCAATATTTTCTCCATTGGTGGGACTAGGTAGTTGTCCTTTTCTGAAGCTCTGTGAGGTTTCTAAAATCTACACATAATCGGATTTCTCCAGAATTTTTCCTCACAGGAACCAAATTTGCAACCCACGCGAAATGCCTAACCTGGAAGATAATTTTGGCATTGAAAAGTTTCTTCAACTCCTGACACATGAGAGGTTCCAGGGATGGGTGATACTTCCGAAGCTTCTATTGGAAGGGTTTAACTTTAGGTTTTAATGGTATAGTGTGTTGAATGATACGAGTGTCATAAGTTTTCAGATCTCGATAGGACCATGCAAAGACATCTTGATATTGTCTGAACAGTTTGAGATAAGCCTTTATTTCCTCTTTAGATATAGTCTTTCCGAGATTTATATTCTTTGGGTTTTCTGGGGTTCTGAGATTTACAGTTTCATGCATGGGACAAAAACTATTGGTCTTAGCATTTTTGGGCCCCTTAAATCATTCTTTCAGGTCAAAAAGATTTTCTAAATTAGCTACCCCTTTCAGGATGACATGAGACTTCGAATTGTCAGTTGGTTGACATGTCCGAGGATCAGTTTTTGTTGATTTCTCCCGGAATACTTCATCATCAATAGCTAAGTCCCTGAAATTATCTTGGTTAGTTAGAAATTTTATGATCTGTTCACCCCCTTCAAAGACCTTCCAATTAGAAATGTTGTTAGGCACTGATGGTTTGTAGAGTAGCTCCACCATGAATCGGGAGGCTTCATAATCCTCTAGGGGTGACAGCCTTGAAGTAGTTGTGGCCAGGGAATCAACAAGGATATTCTTTGCTCTAGGGATCACTGTAATATTGAAAGCTTAAAAATTCTCTATTAACCTATGTACTTCCTATTGATAATTCTTTAGGTGTAGAGAATTGCAATGTATAGTATTCCTTACTTGCCTAATGATAATCTCAAAATCTTCGAAAACCTTCAATTATTTGACGTTTAAGTTTATGGATTTCTTTAGTCCTTGTACTAGAGCTTCATACTCAAAAATGTTGTTCGTGCAGTCGAACTCAAGTCTACAGGATAGGAAATGACATTTACCATTTGGATCAATGAGGATGCATCCTGCCCCAGATCCTTCATGTGATTTAGATCCATCAAAGTATATAGTCCAAATCTGTGAGCGAAAGTTATCTGTTTTCTCTTTCTTATTACCTTCTGACTACCCTATCTTTTGTTCTGCAATTTCTAGCGCAGGTCCTTGACAGAGGAGAGTTTCTTCTTTCAATATCGATGATTTATCTTTAAAAACCATTTCAGAGTTATGAGTGAGAGGGACATCAGATGAGAGAGGGGGGAAGTTCCTGAAGTAGGAGTCATAGGAATAATTGCCTAGCATAGGGAAATCTGTCAATGAGGGTTCGTTCAAGGTTTCTAGGTCAGTGACAGTATGTTTTAGATACCTTTCCCTATCGATTTTGATCATATTCTTGTATCCCTTCAGTGGTAGCCAAAGGTGTGCCCAGTCTGTACTAAAGTATCTATTTAACTTTTCAGACCAATCTTGGATTAATAACAACCCATAATCTTATGGGATATCTACTACGATAATATCAATTACTTGCACAAACTTAGGATGTGTCGCTATTCTGATCATTAGATATTTGAGTTCTCCCATGACTTTGACCTGGGTTTTGTCTAGTTCTATTACATGTTTATTGCTTTTGAGAGGAACATCATTTAATTTCTTGCAAATAGACAAGGGCATAACATTGGAAGATGCTCCTGAATCGACCAAACAATTGTGGAGGTTCCTGTTGAAAACTTCAAACGTTAAAAGGAATGGTGGAACAAAAGGTTTTCCCTTCTTATCTTCTGAGCAAGTGTTCACAGTTGGTTTATTTACGAGATCTATGGAAGTTAGATTTCTTTGTTGTTCATTGCTTGTTATAGGGTTTTCTATTGATTTCAAAGCTTGTAGCAGGAAGTATTTTTGCTGAGGGATTCTACATATGTCCATAACTGATATACTAGCCTTCAACTTCTTCAAATCTTCAACTACATTGTAATCCAGTTTGGGCGATTCTCGAGTATGGATGCTTATAGGGTTCTTACGGGGAGCGAAAGGTGCTTTCGGGTGATCGGGATTTGATCTTCCTCTCGGAGTTTGGGTAGTAGCAGTATATTTTGAGACGGGTGGACCTTTACTTCATGTTTGCACGACCGAGACTTCCGCGGGTGGTTCTTGAACCTGAAATAGGTCATTAGAAGGAATAATTAGGTTAGGATGCCATATCAACATGGCTGTATCTTCTGGTGGATCAATCCTTCCTAATAAAAAACATTCATAACTGAACCGCTTGGTTGTTCGGTTAGGTAAACCTCGCCTAGAAACCGATTGGCCATCAAATTCATAGCATGGACCCATTTAGGGCAGTCTCTTTTATAGTGGTTTTCTTGATGATAAGTACAGAAAGAGTCAGATGCTACATTTCCCAGATTGATATTTAAGTTAGCTGGGGGAGGTTCAATTTTTTTGAACGGTGGATTTCTTTCAAAGAAAGGCTTATAAGGCCTTGGGCCTTGGTGTCCTTCCCCTGCATTTCTCTTCATGTATATGATCTCGTTTGATAATTTCTTAACCATGCGTTGTAGGTCTTCTATGTATCCATTCCCCTTTTTGGGAGCTTGTTCTGCTTGTTTCCCTGGCGGTCTAGTCAAAAGGAGTCCTCTCCTGGGAGGGGGTTGAACTTCTTTCTTAACCAAAGAGACCTGGTATTCTTTACACCCTTTCATTTGGAACTCTATCATTTTGGCTTCTTCAAAATTCTCAGCTAAGGTTCGTTTGGAAACCCTCTTCACAAACATGGAAATAAAAGCTGGGAGAGCATTAACATATGCTTTGATTTGCAACTCCTGATTTGGTTTAGCTTTGGGCTGAAATTTGTTTAAGATGGTTGTGAATCTTTGATTGAAATCTTTAACCTTCTCCTTTGAGCTCATGGTGGCGGCGAATAATTCAACCATCAAAGCTCCTATAGTGGTTTCTTCGGAAAATTTATCTAAAAAATCCTTCTGAAACTTAGTCCAACTAGTTATGGATCCTACAGGTAAGTTAAAATACCATGTAGAGGATGAGTTCTCAAACGTGCAGGGGAAAATCCTGCATACTACGTCTTCATGTTGAACATTCATAAGTTTGATCACTAGTATGAATTTCTTGATATGATCTTCAAGTAATCGTGAGGTTTCAGGGTAGAGCTTAGGAAGTAACTTCTCTGGATGTCGAGGAAGATTATGGACTAGTCCCGGGTTGGCCAAAGCATCTCTATCCAACCAAGGTTGATTATTCTATGGTGGGTTTCCCCTTTCTTCATCATGGTCATTGTTACCTTCCATGCCTTTGAATCTTGAATTAAACTCTTCCTCTTCTGAAAAATCGTCTGGTTTAGAGATGTCGCTGACTGGCATTTCAGGGATCAGGTCAAGAGGGTGTTTGATTTTAGTGAGAGAGAAATCTACTAAGTCTTCTAATGTGTGCACAAAAACTTTGTCGAGAGTATTGACCACTGGTTTGCTTACTTGTTTTCTTCGAGGAAGTATCGGAGCAAAAGACAACACACCGATTTGTCGGGCGTAGGCTCTTTTGATTCTTCTAAATTGATTTAATTCCTTGTGAGGGAGAGCGTAAGATATGTTAGGGAACAAACATTCTTCCTCTGGCTTAGGTGAGTTGCTCGTTTCAGGCGTACTCAGTGTGTGTTCGCTGTCTTGGGAATGACTAGCCATGCATGTGGGTTGTTTTGAATCTATAGGCTGTCTGAAATATTATATGAAATATGTATTCAACCATTCATTCTTTCAGGCCCTCCTTCTAGTGCCAATTCTGTTGATGGGTCCTAGATCCCTTTACTCAACATTAGTAACCAAACCCACCACTGAGGCCCAATTAGACTCTGCAACGTTTAATAGTGGAATGGTTTTCCAGATCTTGTGATCCGGCCAATTAATCGATGGGATTTATGTTTTCTTGCGAAGGCCTCTCCTTCAGTTTGGACTTCCTCTTTTTGTATTTTCTCTTAGGTGGGACCGATGTAAGATTGTAAGCTAGTATAAACCAACTTGGCCACAAAACAGGATTAAGTTTAACTATTGGAGAAGAGGCTGAGCTTGGGATAACCCGCTACTCAAACATGCAGATGACAATTTTATACCACAGGCCTAGTACTAATACGTTAACCGTGTGAGCATCCAATTACTATCTGAGAAACTAATTATCAGAAAGAAAACACATATGCGATAAGATAATGGCAAGAAAAATAATTCACCTACTCTAATCATCCATCACATAATAACACAATGATTCATCTTCATCACTAAAGAAAAGAACAGTAAAACATTGCATCAGATAAATTAACAATAGATTTAATAACTCTTACTCATTACAACATCCATTCATGAGACGAGATAGGAAATAATTCTTCTCCACGTCCAATCACACATGCATTTAATGAAAATATAAATTTTCTCTAGTCCAGAAGGACTTCTATATTAAAGGTAGCTCGGAAATAATTCTTAACAAAACCAAAACATAAGAGTTTCTTGCAGCAACCATCGACCCCTGACAAATCGGTTGATGCTATTATTTATAACATAAAATTAACTAAACATAACAGCTAAAGTGTAGTTAAACAAAACAAAACTCGCCACGTGGTGTTCTCTCTTAACAATTTTACAACAGTCATCTTAAGATATCACTTTGAAAGGGTGGCTTTTCTCATACTCCAACCAACTAATGAACAACTCCTCACAGGTGTGGGCATATGGAAATCTATGTTGTTCCATTGGGGTTGCATAAATGTCTCTTATCTCTATCGCATGCACCTGATACTTAACTAAACTAGCACTCAACTGTTGCAAGATGGCCCGACCTTTGATCGGGTGTCCCGTAAACCATCGCACCCGACCCAACTCTCTTGTGTCTGTCACCTTTTATATTTCTTTGGCCCAATATGAATCTTGATCGGTGTGTGATTTGACCATGTCGCGCAAGTCATCGATGTCATCGGATGTGTTGAATGCGGGGAGTCTAATATCCTTCATCACTTTGTTGATTTTCTGTCCTAGCTTCTCTTTGATTTCTTAATGAGGTTACTGGGCCATTTTTTCTCAATACTTGGAGGCATCTTTCCTGCAATCGAAATTATAATAATTTAGAAATTGAGTATAGAACAACCCTTGTAAAAATATATGTATAAAGTGTAAGAGTGAAGAATCCAGACTGGTGCATACCTGTAAAGCTTGCTAATCCTGGTTGTTTGATACTTACGTGATCTCTGCAATCCTTCAAATTTCTTGCACCGCTTTTGTTAGCGCCATCATATTTTATCTAGTTAGAGTGGGTTACATCCGTGTGACACATAATGAAATATCAGGTATGGAAAAATATAAGAGTTGAAGTTACGCCAGTGGCCGGTTGGCCCTTGAAGTTAGGAAAGGATGTCAGAGCCAAACATGTGCTGAAAGTACAAGTATGTTCCAAAAGAATCGGATCTTGTCATAGGGATAGTCGTTAGGCACCTCAGGTTGAGGCAAGTTGTGCAAGAAAAAGTCACATTAGAAAGTGCATCAACCATCATCGGCTCATCATGAAGGATGGGGAATTGAAGAATTGAGGTGATCGTACCACACACCCTCTGCAACTCCTATCGCCAGCACCTCACATGCCTCAGAACATACTCGTCGCGGGGATGTGCCACAATTTTTTTTTAGTTTGCTTCAAAACATCTCATCGCTAGGAATCCAGTGTTCCCTAGCACGTTTCCAGACACTGCTCAATCTGTTATAAATTCTAGATGTCCTGCATGTGTTCTACTCACCAGCTGAGCTTGTGCATTGTTGGTAATTCTTCTCACGAGTTCAGTCTGACTAAAATTTCCGATTGGGGCCCTTGTCAAGTTCCTCATGCATAAGACAGATATGCTATTGCACCATGGTGTTATAACCCTAAATTGCACCACACATGCTTACCTGGCATCAGGCCAACTCATATCCCTTCTTTTCCAAAAAACTACTCAACAACTCTTCTAAAAATCCATTTTTAAAAAGTAAACGCTAGCAGGCCCACTACAGCCCGCGTTTATCCAAAAGAAAATGCTAGCAGGCCCACTACAGCCCGCGTTTATCCAAAAGAAAATGCTAGCAGGCCCACTACAGCCCGCGTGTGAACGCTAGTAGGCCCACTACAACCCGCGTTTACCTAACAAAACACAAAAATAGGAAAGTTGCCGATGGGACAAAAAGCTATGGGTCAGTTAACTGGAACTCCCAGCCATGCATGGCCGAGAGTTCGTCCAAAACCCTAGCTCCTTCTAGCCTATAAAAGAAGGGGTAGGGGTACTATTTGGAAGGAGGAAAAAGATAGTGAAGAAACTCTACCTAATTGCCGAATCCGTTTGTCCCAACCCTTTAGCCTTTCCTCAAGATTAAGGAGAATTAAAGCAAAGCAGTTGGAGGACAAAGAAGAGGAGGAGCCCAGGATCAGGATCGAGGAACGGTGGCTGGTCTCACATTCATTGTAAGTTGATTCAAATTGAAAATAATAAAGAATACTTTTCTCGTTCAAATGCACAAGTTATATATGTTTTATTTGATCTATGCTTAATCTCTAACCCTCAAGTAGAAAAATAGCATGCATGCGTAGTGTTTTGTCTCGATTGCAGGATTGTCTTTGGAAGGAGCAGTGCAAGCAAGCGGACAAAGCACAACGGAGGATCTACACCAAACATCAGTAAAAAGGTTAGTAGGTCTTTTCCATGCTTGTGTGTGAAAAAGGGGTTTGAGTTTTGGGGTGATAGGTTAAATGTGATTTATTTAAGGTCATGATCTGCATGCAAGTTTAGCCCTAGCTTGTTAGTCCGTAGGGTATTATTTCCCAACAACAGAATTGGCAACTCCGCTGGGGATCGTACTCTTAGGGTTTCTGGATTTAAGTGAGGTTTTTGGGTAGTTTAAAGGAGTAGATTTTCTGTTTCTTTGTTTGTTTGTTTTCTATTAGGTCAGAGCTAGCAGGGAACCTGGTTCTTAATACGAGTTTTTCCTTGACTGTTGCTTGACATTTATTATCGGGACACACAGAGGTACACGCGGCCTACAGAAGGGTTGCACGCGTGTAACCCACACCCTAACCTTCTACAACCCGTGTTTGAATGCTTGCTGTAGAGGTTTCAGTAGCGTGTAGGACTCAGAGAGCTTGAGAGGCAGTCTCCTCTTCCCTGTCATAATTTTACATTCTCAGGGGGCTTTCTGGATCCTGTCTGGGTCTTGCTGGTTCACAGTCTTGTATCAGTCTGCTTTATTGTGTTTGTTATTTTTTGCAATTATTTTTCTTTTCTGTTAAAGAAGAAGCATCCAAGCCTTCAAGAGACCCTGGTTGTTAATACCAGAGGCCTCTTCCACGTCTGGGCTACCTGTGTTTGGATTTGTCTTAGATTTTGTACATATCCGCGGCATGTACAAGTTCAGCCCACGGGTACACGCGCCCTGTTTTAGCTCAGCACACGTTTGCCCGCGTACTGTTCAGTGACAGGAGTGTGCTTGATAGGATGATTTTCAATCAAGGTGGGGAAGTCATCCCCTCTTTTGGTGAGAAGTAGTGCTCTCAGGTGCGTGAGTTTAGGGTTGCATAGTCAGTAGGTTAGGGCCTCTTACCCTTAGCCTATTTTTTTTCTTAGTTGATAGAAAAGATAAAAAAAAAAGAAAATTTTTATTTTATGGTTTTTAGACAAGTGAAAGAATCGTCGTTTTCCGGATTGCCATTGAGTGTCTTTACTTCGATTCTTTGCGATCTGCGCTTTAAGCCAGAATTTCATTTTGTTTTCTTGGTTTTGTGCTTGTCGGCATTTTCCCTTTGTTGCTTCATTTAGCACTTAAATAAAAAAAAAAAAATTTCTTTTCATTTTTCCTCTTTGCTTGAAAATTGTGTTTCTGCATCAATATCTAGAGAGAAGTCTTTTGTTCATAAGTTTTTACGGTGCATTTAGAGCGTAAGTAGCTCGCAGATTGAGCGAAATTTCTTTATGTGTGCTGTATGAAATCTTAGCAAAATTGAAAAGAAAAGAAGTCTTTCTTTCTAAAAAGTTGTTGACTTTTGCATTCAGTAAAAGTTTTTGTTTCCAGCATTTTGTTCATTTGTTTTTTTCTTTGAGTCTTTACACATCATCAGTTTCACTTTCATACCTTGTGACGTAAAAAATCCCATAAAAGAAACGCTAATTAAAATCTATTGGACTTTTTATTTGTAGGGTTCACAAACTAGCTCAGGACTAGGGCCTTGGAATAGGTTGGAGAGGAAACTCTCCAAGGCCACTCAAAACTCAACATTGGAGTCTGTGATAGGGAGTGTAGAAGTCCAGTTACGTGGAAGTTATCCAGGACCCCCCTCTAACACAGGGGATAAACACGAGGTCGCGTAAGGAAAGGTAGCGGAGATAACCCCTCCAAAGCCAGACCAAGCATAGTGGAGAACACATATCGAGGATTTGTTAAGGGATTCTGTCGTTTGCATTTTCCACGGGGATTCGTGGGTCTCGAATCCGTTCGAGATCCTCAGTTGTCTTCCAGACCATTTTCTCTCGATACCCTTGACAGGTTTCGGGCTTGATACCCTGCTCATTGTGGTCTACCTGACTATCAACTGTACCCGCCTGGTGACTGTTCGCGTGCTGGAAAACTAGTTGCCAATCTTTTCTAGGGACATACACAGGTGACTGCGGGGGTATACCGCGGTACCTAGGACAGACATCGGGCCATGCTTTGCAGAGTATACCCAGAGGGTGCTTCTATTTTCGAGTTTCACTTGCACCGATAAGTTGCTCTAGTGTTGGTTGTTGTAACTGTTCCTCAAAATAGTTAGTGTTTGCTTGTCTTATCTCATAGGGGCTTTCTTTTAGTGTGTGTTACTGTTTGCACGTGTAGAATATCTTAGCGTGTCATGGATCTTCTCACATAGTGGAGGATTCAGAGCTCCATCGGTCACGAAGGCTTCTGGGCCTGCCGCCGGTTATACTAGAGCCACCCCCGCCACCTTTGAGGCGGAAGCTAGACCAACAAGGGTCTTTCAAAGCAACTGGATTACAAACCATTGAGCCCGAACAACTCCCGGAGGGATCAACCACCAATCTTGGTTTGGTTGAAACCCCAACCACTGATACTTGGACGCAATTTATTGTGCCAATTCAATTTTACGAACGCCTGTCAGTGCCTCACACAGCTATGGAAACAAACGTTGTTACTCCCTCTGGGAATTCTTCTATTCCCATCATTGTTGTCACCACAGGAGAAGCATATCCTAACTTTCCATCGACGGTCCGAGCCACTACGGTCTTGGCCGCAACTACGTCGCACAGTGGATCATCCCCCTCTATCGCGGCGGCCACACCTCCTTTCACACCTAGTGCGACAGGCCCTCTGTTTTCATACGGTATGCCTAGTTCAGGTACAAGTCCTGTACTCACTAACTCCACTTTACAGACTTTGGGTCTGGGGGCAGGGAGCTCTAACGCTTCTCTACAAGGGCAACTTGGGGGCATTCTTGTCCCTTTTAATGCTTTTCCTTACACTGGAGGTCATATCTCTCCTTCGTCCCCTTCGCTTGGTGGTCTGCATCAGTAATCCACCGGGCAGCCTGCACACATGAGTTCATTTGGAGCCGGGAGTCAAGGAACACCTGCGCAAACTCTGCCAGTAGGTTTGTCACCGTTTGTTTGGAACGGGACGTTTGGTAATAACACTTTTGCATCCACTGCTTTCCCATCTGGGGGCACACCCATTTTTGGACAGTCTACTTCGACACAGGGTACTATTCTTGTGTCGGGGGCACATATATTAGGACCTTGGAACTAAGGACAAGGATTCGTTCCTTCCTCTGGAATGCCATTCTAGGGTAATTCTTTCCACAGTCAATGGAACCCCGGACATACTTCTATGCCTCTCCCATCAGGACCGGCATGGGGTAATCCTTCCCAAAGTCCGTCGAACACGATGGATTCCCAACATCCTATGTCCTTCATGGGGAATCAACCAATGATGTCTCCACAGATGAAAAATCCTTACGCTGGTCAGGGCCATGGTTTTTACCAGAATTCGGGCCAGCAACCAAACTTTTACTGGCAACCTGGTGCCAGTCAAACTCTAGGACCCTTTTTCCCAGGCTATTAGCAGCAACCCAAACTACCATTCCTGGCGACGTTACACTTGCCAGATTTGACAAGGTTGTTAAATGATCCTATCTGTCACGATCCGCGTTGGCCTCCTATGCCAATGAAGTTGCCTTCAGACATTCCAAAGTTCGAGGCCAAGCCTAATGAAGATCCAGGTGATCACGTGACTACTTTCCATCTTTGGTGTTCATCTAACTCATTGAAAGATGACTCCGTCCAGTTGCAATTGTTTCAATGCACTCTTATCGGGAGTGCCGTGAAATGGTACATAGAGCTTGATCGCTCACAATACTCTTCTTTTGGAGAACTGGCGATGGCCTTCCTTAACCATTTCCAATTACCTGTGAGATACGATGCCGGCACAGAGTTGCTAGCCAATTTCGAACAGACGATAGCAGACCATATCTCTGATCATATCTGAGAGTGGAGACGCCGAAAGAGTCTAATCAAAGTACCAGTCCCACCAGCATTCCTGCTTGAGTGGTTCCTTAAGTCTTTAGTCCCACAATTATCCAAAGACGTCGTGACTTCAGGAGTTTTCTTCGAAGAAGATGCCATCATGAGGGCTCAACAGTTTGAGCTCATCTATTCTCAGTCTGGTCTATTATACAACATCCTGTCGGATGCTCCATGATCAATCCTGGATAAAACTAGACAGAGAGCTGGGCCGCATGCCGATGGTATTGTTGGTTTAGCACAAACCAATCCCGCTGAGCAATTGACAAAGCAATTGCAACAGTTATCTATCCAACACTCAGCGACTAGCCTGACCACTGCTTTGGCTGCTCCTCCTACCCAAACGTCGGAAGTACACTCCATGCAGATGACTAACCCAAAGGCCAACCAACAGCCTGAAGGGAAGAAAAAAAAACGAAAGAAGGGTAAGGGGGAGAAGAAACCCACTGATAATGCTAGCAAGGGCACCACGGAAAAATGGAAGGCGAGGTATCCGTGCAACTTGTGTGCGGAAGACCACCCGACCCATCTATGTCCTCGACTTGCAGAGGCCCAGAAGTTTGTCACACAGCAACAACAGATAGTGTTGACTAATCCCTTTCAACATGGGCAAAATTTAACTCAAGCCTCTACAAGTGCCGAAGGGGGCAGCCAAGAAACCTGCCCTCCTCCTACCAATTCCTCATCCGCGAATGTATACATGGTTAGGGGTGATGCTTTAATCACGACTAGAGTGCATGACTATAGTAAACCAAGCGCCTATGAGAAGGGCAAAGAAGCCAAAATCCCATCTCTTTCTCTACAGATTGAGAAGACGTTGGGTGAAACAATGACATGCATTCCAAAGGGTGCATTTAAGAAAGCTTCTCACAATCCAAACGCAAGGGCCACCTAGAATTACTCTGTGGTGGAAGATTTATCCCAAACCCCTTGTGCTATGTCCACTTTGGAGGTCCTCCAAAGTTGCCCTGCTCAGAGGAAAGCATTGTTGACTGCTTTAGGCTCTACTGAGACTTGTAACCCGGGTACCATCATGCTAGATACAACTGACTTAAAACCTTGTCTGCCTTACCACGTAGCATTTCAGATAGTAGTGGCTCATCCCACGAAAACTTTTACACGCAATATATTTCACACGGTGGTCGACGAGGGCGCCTTGACATGCGTTATGTCGTTAGCATGCTGGAAAGCCATTGGTCAACCCGATTTGTCTCCATCACCTACTCTCCTCACTGCGTTCGATGGTCATTCTTTTTGACCACATGACATCATTCCTTATTTCCCTGTGCAGTTAGGAGGGAAGACCATGTGCGTCGAAGTAGAGGTAGTCGATGCCCCCCTTAACTACAATCTCTTGTTAGGTCGTAGTTGGACTTATGCTATGCAAGTTGTGGTTGCTACAGTTTTCCGAGTCTTGTTATTTCCGCACGAAGGCCAGATAGTGACCATCGATCAATTGTCCTTCTCTAGACCTGACCCAGCTTTGGGGGCATCCACGGTTCCCATGATTGATAATCCTCAAGATGGTGTCGTTAATGTAGGAGTTGGTTTGTGCCCATCTTTGATGGGTACTTTCAATTACCCACCTCCTCATGGCGATGTCAAGTTTATATCGACTCACCACAAGGCTAAGATTTTTCACGTCTCGTCGTTTCGCACGACTTACTTTCAGGATCCATGGATTCTTCCTTCCCTATCATCCACGATGGTTGAGACAGGGCACGTCGACATGTCCATGTCCTTGTCAGCCACTGAAGTAGCGTACTCGTTAGTCCAGCAAGCTTCAGCTAATCCTGATCCAACTCCTGCACAAGAGTTGGATCCACCTTTAGAGCCTATCTGGGCTCAGGGTTATCTTGCCAACACTGATTCGTTAGACTTAGTCTTACCTTTGGACGAAGTAGTAATCGAAGCAATGACTAGTCCAGACAAACCTTGGGAAGATCTTCATCACAGATCATATTTCCTCCCAAAGTTAATCCGAATTGAGGTAGGAGAATTCACCATGACTATGACTGGAGATAGGTCTTGTTATACTAATCCCTTAGCTACACACAAGATCTATGTTGAGGGTGATATGGCCACCATTTCTGAAATGACACCTATCAATATCTCCAGAACCCCTGACATCCTAGACAATGTTTTCGTCGGAGCATACAACTCCCCCTAGGAGATGCCAGGTATCGACCCACAAAGAGTCTATCATGAGCTAACTTTGTTGTTTTTCAAGCTCGCTTTGAGATTTGAAAGCAACATCTGGTGAGACTGCATTTATGCTTTTCGATCTCGTCCAGATTAACTGAGAAAAGTAACCATCATGGAGTCTTCTTTAAGCCCTTTTCAGACTCCTTAAAGATGAAAATATTGCCGAGTGACCTTGTTTCTTCACACTCGTTAAACTGGTCCAGAAGAACGTTCCTTAAACGGGTCTCCTTTTAACCCCTTTTCAGACCCTCTAAATATGAAAAGATTGCCAAGAAATCTTGTGATATTTCATGCTCATTAAACTGAAATTTGAAGTCACATCTCTCTGGCGATAGTTTACCCCTTTTTCGGTCCGGATGGTCAACTGTACGAACAAAGGAATACTCTATTGAACTCCAATTCTTTAGAAGAGTATCCTCAGGTAAGATTTTATTCCTTTTTCGGGCCTGAGGGACTAAATTTACGAAAAAGAAACCCCCCCAGAGTCCATAGTTAAGCTCTTTTCAGACTCCCTAAAATTGAAAAGATTGCCGAGTGACCTTATTCTTTCACACTTGTTAAAATGGTCCAGAAGAACATTCCTAATGGAGTCCATAGTTAAGCTTTCTTCAGACTCCTTAAAATTGAAAAAATAGCCGAGTGATCTTTGTTACACATTATTTTCGTCATACCTATGATCGTTAATGATATAAACCTATCTGTTGCCTTCAGAGGGGTCACAGTGGCCTGAGTTCCTAAAGAGAGAAGGGAGAAGAACTTCTCCTGAGAAAAGAAGTTGCTTGTTCCTATGTAAAAACCTTATAAAAAGGGAAGTTCGCAGGTTGCTATATAGGCAGGGTGCGAGAATGACCAATTCTCGCAGGTTGCACTATAGCCAGGGTGCGAATAGTTCATAGGTTGCACTATAGCTAGGGTGCGAGAATGCTAGCACATGGGAAAAACGAGCATTTTCTCGAATCTTCTAGAAGGAGAAGCTTCTATGGTGAGGTGGCATCCGAATGGTTTGGATCTTACTCACTTTCATGATTTAGTGGGATCATCCTAACCTCCTCACTTTATCCTCTTCAACTTATAAAAGGAGAGGAGCTCTCATGGAGAAGGGGTTCTTGGTTCTTGTTCTTTGGCTTGGAATTATTAGCTTGGTTAGAGTGGCTTTGAGATTTGCTTTGTCAAGATAGATTGTGAATAGCTATCAGAT